>ML292462.1:33239-76311 GCA_005239495.1 Nicotiana undulata | reverse complement strand
GGAGCTTTAGAGAATTGCTTTACGCGAACGCACCATGGGGTCGCGAACGCATAGCATGTTAGGAGGATGGGTAATTTTTAACCCTGTGCGAACGCACCCAAGGCAGTGAGAACGCGAAGGGCAATAGGAGATAGCCTATGCGAACGCACCACCCAGGTCGCGAACGCATAAGGCAATTTTGCCCGGTTATTTTAAAACTAGTAGGCATTTCGGGATTAAACAAAAAACTCATAACTTCTTCTTCAAAACTCCAATTTGGGCAATTTTGAAAGAGAACTTCACTACAAAAGCATAGGTATGTAATCTAAGACTCGTTTTCTTCAATTGTTATCAACACCCATTAGATTTCTAGGCTTAAATCATGTTCTTAAGGATAGAAAATTAGGGAATTAGGTAGAGTTAGGGCTTATTAAATAATTGGGATTTAGACCTCGTTTTGGGGTCAGATTTCGAAACTAATTACATATTCGGGCTCGTGGGTGAATGGGTGACGGGTTTTGGTCAGAACCTCGTATTTTGACCAAGCGGGCCCGGAGTCAATTTTTGACTTTTTGGGAAGAATGATCGAAAATCTATAATTAAGCATTGAAATTGAACTATTTAGCGTTATTGATGTTATTGAGTCAATTATGTCTAGATACAATCGATTTGGAGTCGATTTCAAAAGGAAAAGCGGTGATTGAGGCTTGATTTTCATCGTGAAAGTCGAGGTAAGTGTTTGGTCTAACCTTAGCTTGAGGGAATAGGTGTTGAGTCTTATTTGCTATGTGTTTATACCATGTTCAACGTATAGGTGAGGTGACGAGTACCTATACGTTGTGTCAAGCATGCCCGTGAGTCGGAAATTATGAATTATGTGATTTTCATCGATATTTACTGTGTTATAGCTTGAATTTCACTTTAGTGGTTATTCATTCGGTGGAAATTCTTGGTAATGGATATTGTTGAGTATTTGTTTCGGTTGATGAACCTTATGTAAAGATATGTACTTGAATGATATTGGTTATAGTTGTGTCCCTTGCCGGGATAGTGATATTTTTATTGTTGTTCCTTTGCCAGGATGTTATGATTTATGACTCATATTGTTGATTTTTTTCCTTGCCAAACTTATGTTATTGATATTGTTTGGGTGAGGAAGAGTGTAAAGCACGAAGGGTGATGTCGTGTATTGATTATTGTGAGGAAGAGTGTAAAGCACGAAGGGTGATCCCGTGCCATGTTATGATATTAAAAGCACGAAGGGTGATGCCGTGCCGTTTCTATTTATTATTTGGTGAGGATGAGAGTAAAAACGCGAAGGGTGATGCCGTGCACTTGCCTTTATTTATTATTTGGTGAGGATGAGAGTAAAAGCGCGAAGGGTGATGCCGTGCACTTGCCTTTATTTATTATTTGGTGAGGATGAGAGTAAAAGCATGAAGGGTGATGTCGTGCACAATTTTCTCTGTGTTGGTTATTTCCTGCTGTTACTTAGATATTTGAACTGTTGTCTTATTTCGTTATTTCTGTTATCTGATATTGCTTTCCCCCAGCATGTTTCTCCTTTTCCCTTGTACTTAACTGGTTATTCTTGTTGTTATTATTTCTTCTAAATATTATTAAATTGTACAGGTTGTCTTGATTGTCGTGTCCTAGCCTCGTCACTACCTCGACACTTACTCAGTACATGGGGTCGGTTGTATTGATGCTACACCTGCACATCTTTTGTTGTGCAGATCCCGGTACATGACCCTTTGGACATTAGAGCTAAGAGGCTGCCTTCAGTCCAGCCGAAGACACCGAGGTAGTCCTGCAGGCGTCTGCAGGCGTCCGCAGGCCTTGGTGTCCCCTTACACTTCTTTATTTCTGTTTTAGTTATTTTAGAAACATATGTATTCACTTCATTCAGACCATTTTATGTATTATTCGTAGATAGTCTGTGATATTGTGATTCCAACATTCTAGGATTTGGTTAGTTTTGGTGAAATTTCGTAAAGGCTTTGTATTGGAATATATATATCTTGCTTCATCTTAGATTCTTATTTATGGTAATGTGTAAATTCACCTGTTTTCGGCTATTAATAAATAAATAAAGTAAATTGAATATTCACGTTGTCTTGCTTAGCATGTTCAACGTTAGGCGCCATAACGGTCCCGACGGTGGGAAATTCGGGTCGTGACAAGTTGGTATCAGAGCACTAGGTTGCCTAGGTCTCACAAATTCACGGACAAGCTTGGTAGAGTCTAAGGGATCGGTACAGAGACGTCTGTACTTATCCCCAGAGGCTGCAGAGTTTAGAAATAACGTCACATCTATTCTTCTCTGTCGTGCGATTTGAATTCTAAATGCTAACTGAATTTCTATTCTATTCTCTCTCAGATGGCGAGCACACGTGCTTCTTCCTCTATCGATCAGCATCCCGATCCTCCCGTTTCATCCCTACGAGAGGCCGAGGACAAGGACGAGGTCGTACTAAGGCCGAGGCAGGGCCAGAGCTCAGCCCCAGTGGAGGATCCTCAGGTAGAGTTTGCCGATGAGGTTCCTACCCAGACAATTTCAGTTGGACCAGCTCAGGTCCCAGAGGGGTTCATTGCCTCCCCGGTACTCCAGGATGCTCTAGTCCGTCTTGTGGGCCTCAAGGAGAGCGTGGCTCAGGCAGGTTTACTTCCTACATCACCAACCGTCTCTCAGGCTGGGGGAGGAGCCCAGACTCCTGCCACCCGCACACCAGAGCAGTTAGCTTCTCAGTTCCAGACTCCAGCACCTCAGACAGCTGGAGTAGCTCAGTCGAGTATTGTGGCTCAGGCTGTTGAGGAGCAACTATCTCTGCTGATGCTTTATGGAGATTGGACCGGTTCACCAAGTTGTTTCCTACTACTTTCAGTGGTGCACCTTCAGAGGATCCCTAGGATTACTTAGACAGTTGTTATGAGGTTCTTCGGAACATGGGGATCTTGGAGACCAATTGGGTCAATTTTGCAACTTTCCGCCTTTCTGGTCCCGCCAAGACTTGGTGGAGGGATTATTGCTTGACCAGACCAGCTGGATCACCGCCTTTGTCTTGGGCTCAGTTCTCCGATTTTTTCTTGAAAAAGTTTCTTTCAGTCACCCAGAGAGAGGATCTCCGGAGGCAGTTTGAGCGTCTCTAGCAGGGTTCTATGACAGTTACAAAGTATGAGACCAGATTCATCACTTTGGACCAGCATACTATCATGATACTCCCCACCGACCGAGAGAGGGTGATGAGGTTTATTGAGGGGCTAGCTCATCCGATTAGACTACAAATGGCCATAGAGACAGTCAGTGATATTTCATTTCATGAGGCGGCCAATGTGGCCAGGCGAGTCGAGATGGTCTTATTGAAGGGTTAAGGGGTCTGACAAAAGGCCTCGTCATTTTTGTCGGTTCAGTGGTGCCTCTTCATTTTGCAGGGATTCTTTTGGCAGAGGTCATCCTCCTAGACCATTCCAGTCAGCACTTCAGGTATCTCGCAGTGTACCACTAGCTCCCATCAGTGCACCGACGCTCCAGAGTTTTCAGAGTGGTTACTCCGGTCGACAGGGACAATTTCAAGGCCAGCAGTCTCAGCTGCCGAGATCTTGTTATATTTGTGGTGGCCCGGGGCACAATATTAGATTTTTCCCTCGAGCCTCGAGTGGTTCTAAGCACCAGGGTTCTCGTGCTATGATTCCTGCACCAGGTGCTCCACCACCCCCTCAGCCATCTAGGGGTGGAGGTCGAGTTGCCATAGGTGGAGGCCAGACAGTTAGAGGTGGAGGTCATGCTATTAGAGGTAGAGGTCAGCCCCCAGTAGGTCGACCCAGGGATGTTCAGATTGGTGGGGCCCAACCCCGATGTTATGCGATTCCCGCCAGGCCTGAGGCTGAGGCCTCCGATGCAGTCATTACAGGTATGGTTTCAGTTTGCAGCAGGGATGCTTCGGTTTTGTTTGATATGGGGTCCACATTTTCCTACGTGTACTTATATTTTGCTCCTTATCTGATTATGCCTCGTGATTCCTTGAGTGACCATGTATATGTATCTACACCGGTGTCTGATTCTATTATGGTAGATCGAGTCTACCGTTCATGTATAGTGGTTATTGGTGGTCTTGAGACCATAGTAGATCTTCTAATGCTTGATATGGTTGATTTCGATGTCATTTTGGGGATGGATTGGTTGTCTCCCCATCATGTTATTCTGGACTGTCATTCCAAGACTGTTACCTTGGCCTTGCTGGGAGTGCCTCGATTGGAGTGGAGGGGTACTCCTGGTCATTCTTCCAGCAGGGTTATCTCACATATGAAGGCTCGGCGCATGGTTGAGAAGGGATATTTGGCCTATTTGTCTTATGTTCGTGATTCTAGTATCGAGGTTCCTTCCATGGAGTCTGTATTGTTCGTGAGTTTCCCGAGGTGTTTCCTGCAGACCAGTCGGGTATGCCACCCGATAGGGATATTGACTTTTGCATTGATTTGGCTCCGGGCACTCAGCCCATCTCTATTACGCCATATTGTATGGCCCCTCTAGAGCTAAAGGAGTTGAAGGATCAGTTACAGGATTTGCTAGCTAAAGGCTTTGTTAGGCCTAGTGTTTCTCCTCTAGGTGCGCCTGTGTTGTTTGTTAAGAAGAAGGACGGAACGATGAGGATATGCATTGACTACCGGCAATTGAACAAGGTTACTATAAAAAATAAGTATCCACTGCCGAGGATTGATGATTTGTTTGATCAGCTTCAGGGTGCCACATTATTTTCAAAGATTGATTTGAGATCTGGCTACCATCAGTTGAGGATTAGGGCGTCCGATGTCCCTAAGACAACCCTTCGCACTCGGTATGGGCATTATGAGTTCTTGGTGATGTCATTTGGGTTGACAAATGCCCCAACTATTTTTATGGATTCGATGAACCGAGGCTCTATCGTGATTGTCTTCATTGATGATATTTTGATCTACTCCCGCAGCCGAGAGGAGCACGAGCAGCACCTTCGAGTCGTCCTCCAGACTCTGAAGGACAGTCAGTTGTATGCTACGTTTTCGAAGTGCGAGTTCTAGTTGAGTTCAGTTGCATTTCTGGGCCATGTTGTATCGACATAGGGTATTCAGGTGGATCCCAAGAAGATTTCAGCAGTCAAGGATTGGCCTAGACCCACATCAGCTACAGAGATTCAGAGTTTCTTGGGCTTAACAGGCTACTATCGTCGGTTTGTGGAGGGCTTTTCATCTATTGCAATCCCGATGACCAGGTTGACTCAGAAGGGTGCCCAGTTCAGGTGGTCAGATGAGTGTGAGGCGAGCTTTCAGAGGCTCAAGACAACTTTGACCACGACACCCGTGTTGGTTTTTCCCTCAGGTTCAAGGCCATATACCGTGTATTGTGATGCTTCACGGGTGGGACTTGGGGCAGTGTTGATGCAGGACGGAAAGGTTATATCTTATGATTCACGTCAATTGAAGGCTCATGAGAAGAACTATCCAGTTCATGATTTAGAGTTAGCAGTCATTGTCCACGCGCTAAAGATTTGGATGCATTATTTGTATGGTGTGTCATGTGAGGTGTTCTCAGATCATAAGAGTTTGCAGTATCTGTTCAAGCAAAAAGAGTTGAATATGAGGAAGAGAAGATGATTGGAGTTGTTGAAAGACTATGACATTACCATCTTATACCATCCGGGGAAGGCCAATGTGGTGGCCGATGCTTTGAGCCGGAAGTCAGTCGGCATGGGTAGTCTTGCTTATATTCCAGTAGGGGAGCGACCACTTGCTTTGGATTTTCAGGCTTTGGACAATCAGTTCATGAGATTGGATGTTTCTGAGACCGACAATGTTTTAGATTATACGGTGGCTCGTTCTTCATTATTCGACTGTATTCAGAATCAGCAGTATGCTGATCTTCATTTGCGTGCCCTTAGGGACACGGTTCGGCACAGAGGTGCCAAACAGGTTTCAGTTGGTGATGATGGAGGCTTGCGGATGCAGGGCCGTATTTGTGTGCCTGATGTTGACGGACTTCGTGAGCTGATATTGAAGGAGGCCCATAGTTCCCCGTATTCCATTCATCCGGGCGCCGCAAAGATGTACCAGGATTTGCGGCAGCATTATTGGTGGTAGAGGATGAAGAAAGATATTGTGGAACATGTAGCTCGGTACTTGAACTGTCAACATGTTAAGTACGAGCACCAGAGACCCGATGGATTGATGCAGCAGATTGAGATTCCTGAGTGGAAGTGGGAGCGTATCACCTTGGATTTCGTAGTTGGACTCACACAGACTCAGAGGAAGTTCGATGCGGTATGAGTCATTGTGGATAGGCTGACCAAGTCATCACATTTCATCCCTGTAGCAATTTCATATTCTTTAGAGAGATTTGCAGAGATTTACATCAGGGAGATTGTTCGCCTTCATGGTGTGCCGGTGTCCATTATTTCTGACCGAGGTACTCAGTTTACCTCGCATTTCTGGAGAGTATTTCAGCGTGAGTTGGGAACCCGGGTTGAGTAGAGTACCGCGTTTCATCCTCAGACGGACGGACAATCCGAGCGTACTATTCAGATTTTGGAGGATATGTTGCGAGCATGTGTCATTGACTTTTGAGGTTTTTGGGACCAGTTTTTGCCTTTAGTTGAGTTCGCCTACAACAACAGCTATCAGTCGAGCATTCAAATGGCTCCTTATGAGGCGTTGTATGGTAGGCGGTGTCGGTCGCCAGATGGGTGGTTTGATCCGGGAGAGACTCGGTTGTTGGGTACGGAGTTAGTGCAGGATGCCTTAGATAAGGTGAAGATCATTCAGGATAGACTTCGTACAACTCAGTCCAGGCAGAAGAGTTATGCAGATCGCATAGTTCGAGATTTGGCATTCATGGTAGGAGACCGGGAATTGCTTCGAGTGTCGCCCATGAAGGGCGTGATGAGGTTCGGAAAGAAGGGCAAGCTGAGCCCTAGGTACATTGGTCCCTTTGAGATTCTTGATAAAGTGGGAGAAGTGGCCTACAAGCTTGCTTTGCCACCGAGTTTATCAGTCGTGCATCCATTGTTTAATGTATCTATGCTTTGGAAGTATCTCGTTGATCCATCCCGCGTGCTAGACTTCAGCAGTGTCCAGTTGGACAAGGATTTGACTTATGAGGAGGAGCCGGTAGCCATATTAGGCCGGCAGATTCGTCAGTTGAGATCGAAGAGTTATCCTTCGGTTCGTGTTCAATGGAGAGGTCAGCCTACCAAGGCAGCTACCTGGTAGTCCGAGTCCGAGATGCGGAGCCGATATCCCCATATTTTCCTCGATTCAGGTACTTTTCTATGTCCGTTCGAGAACGAACGTTTGTTTTAGAGGTGGAGATTGTGATGACCCAAAAGGTCATCCCGTGTTTTATAAGTCAATTTTGTGTTTCGAGGTCATGAAAACCTCTTTTTATCTCACCTCGATTTGCGTACGCAGCCCGAGCGTATAGCCGGGAAGCCTTTATGTGAAAAACTGAGAAAAATGATAGTTTTGTTTTTGAAATTTGAATTAAGTTGACTTTGGTCAATATTTTTGGTAAACGGACCCGGACCTGTGATTTGGCGGTCCCGGAGGGTTCGTAGGAAAATATAGGACTTGGGCGTATGCCCGGAATCGAATTCCGAGGTACCAAGCCCGAGAAATGAATTGTTGAAAGAAATTGTTTTTTCTGAAAATATAAAGGATTTTAGAAATTTGATTATGTGTGAAACCTATGGTATCGGGCCCGTATTTTGGTTTCGGAATTCGGTACATGTTTAATATAATATTTAAAATATGTTTGTAAAATTTGGTGAGAAACGCAAGTCGTTTGACGTGATTCGGACCCACAATTGTGAATTTTGATACTTTGAAAGTTATGGGAAATTTCTTTGATTTTTATGATAAATTCGTTGTTTAAGAGGTTATTTTGGCGATTTGATCGCACGAGTAAGTCCGTAGAATGTTTTTGAGGTTGTGTGCATATTTGGTTTGGAGCCCCGAGGGCTCGGGTGAGTTTCGGATAGGCGTCAGGGTATTTTTAGACTTAAAAATTTGGTGTTTAATTGATGTTGCTGGTGTCCAGGGATTTACCCTTTGCGAGCGCATGAGGTTCCATGAGAACACACAGTACTCGCGGGGGAGGGGGTTGGTTAGCTCTGTGCGAACGCATCATACCAGGTGCGAACGCGGAGCTTTAGAGAACTACTCTACGCGAACGCACCATGGGGGTCGCGAACGCATAGCATGTTAGGGGGATGGGTACTTTTAAACCCTGTGCGAACGCACCCAAGGCAATGCGAACGCGAAGGGAAATAGGAGATAGCCTATGCGAACGCACCACCCAGGTCGCGAACGTATAGGGCAATTTCGCCCAGTTATTTTAAAACGAGTAGGCATTTCGGGATTAAACCAAAAACTCATAACTTCTTCTTCTAAACTCCAATTTGGGCAATTTTTGAAAGAGAACTTCACTACAAAAGCATATATATGTAATATTATACTCGTTTTCTTCAATTTTTATCAACACCTAATAGATTTCTAGGCCTAAATCATGTTCTTAAGGGTAGAAAATTCGGTAATTGGGTAGAGTTAGTTTTTTTTTGAATAATTGGGATTTAGACCTCGTTTTGGGGTCGGATTTCGAAACTAATTACATATTCGGGCTCGTGGGTGAATGGGTGATCGGGTTTTGGTCAGAACCTCGTATTTTGACCAAGCGGGCCCGGAGTCAATTTTTGACTTTTTGGGAAGAATGATCGAAAATCTATAATTAAGCATTGAAATTGAACTATTTAGCGTTATTGATGTTATTGAGTCAATTATGTCTAGATACAATCGATTTGGAGTCGATTTCAAAAGGAAAAGCGGTGATTGAGGCTTGATTTTGGTCGTGAAAGTCTAGGTAAGTGTTTGGCATAACCTTAGCTTAAGGGAATAGGTGTTGAGTCTTATTTGCTATGTGTTTATACCATGTTCAACGTATAGGTGAGGTGACGAGTAACTATACATTGTGTCAAGCATGCCCGTGAGTAAGAAATTATGAATTATGTGATTTTCATCGATATTTACTGTGTTATAGCTTGAATTTTACATTATTGGTTATTCATTCGGTGGAAATTCTTGGTAATGGATATTGTTGAGTATTTGTTTCGGTTGATGAACCTTATGTAAAGATATGTACTTGAGTGAGATTGGTTATAGTTGTGTCCCTTGCTGGGATAATGATATTTTTATTGTTGTTCCCTTGCCGGGATGTTATGATTTATGACTCATAGTGTTAATTTTTTTCCTTGCCAAACTTCTGTTATTGATATTGTTTGGGTGAGGAAGAGTGTAAAGCACGAAGGGCGATGTCGTGTATTAATTATTGTGAGGAAGAGTGTAAAGCACGAAGGGTGATGTCGTGTATTGATTATTGTGAGGATGAGAGTGTAAAAACACGAAGGGTGATGCCGTGCCATGTTATGATATTAAAAGCAAGAAGGGTGATGACGTGCCATGTTATGATATTAAAAGCAAGAAGGGTGATGCCGTGCCGTTTCTATTTATTATTTGGTGAGGATGAGAGTAAAATCACGAAGGGTGATGCCGTGCACTTGCCTTTATTTATTATTTGGTGAGGATGAGAGTAAAAGCACGAAGGGTGATGTCGTGCACTGTTTTTTTTGTGTTGGTTATTTCCTGCTGTTACTTAGATATTTGAATTGTTGTCTTATTTCGTTATTTTTGTTATCTGATATTTCTTTCCCCTAGCATGTTTCCCCTTTTCCCCTGTACTTAACTAGTTATTCTTGTTGTTATTATTTCTTCCGAATATTATTAAATTGTATAGGTTGTCTTGATTGTCGTGTCCTAGCCTTGTCACTACTTCGCCGAGGTTAGGCTCGACACTTACTCAGTACATGGGATCGATTGTACTGATGCTACACCTGCTCATCTTTTATTGTGCAGATCCCGGTACAGGACCCTTTGGACATTAGAGCTAGTAGGCTGCCTTCAGTTCAGTCAGAGACACCGAGGTAGTCCTGCAGGCGTCCGTAGGCCTTGGCGTCCCCTTCCACTTCTTTATTTCTGTTTTAGTTATTTCAGAAACATATGTATTCACTTCTTTCAGAGCATTTTATGTATTATTCGTAGATAGTCTGTGATATTGTGACTCCAACATTCTAGGATTTGGTTAGTTTTGGTGAAATTTCGTAAAGGCTTTGTATTGGAATATATATATTTTGCTTCATCTTAGATTCTTATTTATGGTAATGTGAAAATTCACATGTTTTCGACTGTTAATAAAGAAATAAAGTAAATTGAATATTTACGTTGGATTGCCTAGCGGGTTCAACGTCAGGCGCCATCACGGTCCCGACGGTGGGAAATTCGGGTCGTGACATAACATGTCCAAACCATCTCAGTAGCGACTCCCGCATCTTATCCTCCACGGAGGCTACTCTCACTCTGTCCCGGATAGCTTCATTCTTAATCCTATCTCGCCTGGTACAGCCCCACATCCATCTCAACATCCTCATCTCTTCTACTCTCATCTTCTGCACGTGGGAGTTCTTGACTGGCCAACTCAGCTGCATACAACATAGAGGATCGAACCACCACTCGATAAAACTTACCCGTAAGTCTTAACGGCACATTCCTGTCACATAGAACACCGGAAACGAGCCTCCACTTCATCCACCCTGCTCCGATGCGATGTGTAACATCTTCGTCAATCTCCCTGTTACCCTGGATAATGGACCCGAGATAGTTAAAACTCGCTTTCTTGGGGATAACTTGAGATCAAGCTTAACCTCTACGTCTGCACCATGGGTCTCACTGAATTTGCACTCCAAGTATTCTGTCTTGGTTCTACTCAGTTTGAAACCTTTAGACTCCAAGGTCTGTCTCCAAACCTCCAACCTCGTGTTAAATCCGCTACGCATCTCGTCAATCAACACCATATCATCGGAAAATATCATGCACCAAGGCACCTCCCCTTGGATGTGACGCGACAGTACATCCATCGCCAAGGCAAACAAAAATGGGCTAAGAGTTGATCCCTGGTGCAACCCCATCACCACAGGGAAATAGTCCTAGTCACCACCCACAGTCCTCACCCGAGTCTTAGCCTCATCATACATATCCTTAATCACCCTAATATACGCTACCAGAACGCCGCTAACCTCAAAACACCTCCACAGGACTTCCCTCGGAACTTTATCGTATGCCTTCTCAAGGTCAATATACCATATGCGAATCCTTCTTCCTTTTCCTGTACTGCTCCACTAATCTCCTTACCAGATGAATCGCTTCTGTAGTCGAACGCCCCGGCATGAATCCAAACTGATTCTCGGAAATAGACACGCACCTTCTCACCCTGGCCTCCACCACTCTTTCCCAAACCTTCATAGTGTGACTCAATAACTTGATACCCCTATAATTGTTGCAATTTTGGATATCACCCATGTTCTTGTAAATCGGGACCGTCGTACTCCACCTCCATTCTTCGGGCATCTTCTTTGCCTTAAAAATAACATTAAACAGCCTAGTGAGCCACTCCAAATCAGCCCGCCCCGCGCTCTTCCAGAATTTCACCGGGATTTCGTCTGGCCTCATTGCTCTGCGCATCGCTCCTTCTACTCCTCTACCGTAATCCACCTATAGTACCCAAAATCCCGCTGACTCTTGGAGTGCTCCAACTCATCCAACACAATGCGTCTATCCCCTCCTCATTCAACAGTTTATGGAAGTATGTCTGCCATCTTCTCCTAATGAGTGCCTCATCTATCAACACTTTACCATCCTCGTCCTTGATGAACTTGACTTGGTCTAAGTCACGGGCTTTCCTCTCCCTCACCTTGGCCAACCGGTACAACCTCTTGTCCCCACCTTTTCCCTCGAGCTCCTCGTACAAACGAGCAAAAGTTGCGTTCTTAGCCGTCGTAACTGCTAACTTTGCCTCTTTCTTTGCCTTTATGTAACACTCCCGATAAGTCCCTTTTTTCTCCTCGTTTGTACTCTCTACTAGCTTCAAATAAGAAGCTTTCTTAGCTTCCACTTTACCTTGAACCACTCCATTCCACCACCAGCCCTCTTTATGACCCCCAGGAGAACCCTTCGTGACCCCTAAGACCTCTCTAGCAACTACCCTAATGCATTCCGCCGTCATTGACCACATACTAGATGCGTCCCCCATACTCATCCATGACCTCATAACCAACAACTTCTCCCATAATTCCTGAGCTTTGTCCTTGGTCAAGTTACCCCACTTGATTTTAGGTTTCCTACACCCGCCCTCTTCCTCCTACTCCTCTTGATCTCCGGGTCCATAACTAGGAGCCTATGCAAAGTCGTGAGGTGCTTACTCGGAACGACCTTGCAGTCTGTGCACAGACCTTTATCGCATTTCCTACAGAGAAGGTAATCAATATGAGTCTTGCCTAATGAATTTCGGAAAGTGACCATGTGCTCTTCCCTCTTCGAGAAACTCGAGTTAGCTATAACCAAATCAAAAGCTCTAGCAAATTCCAATAGTGAATTACCTCTCTCATTCCTATACCCAAAACCATACCCGCCATGCACATCATCATAACCCCTAGAAATAGCTCCGATATGACCATTGAAATCTCCGCCAATGAACAACTTCTCTGTGTAAGGAATACTACGCACCATCTCGTCCAAATCATCCCTAACCTATTATATATATGTTAAATTATATTAATCTTGTAAACGATTGTACATTGTCAGTTCGTCACTGACTCGCTGTATAGATCATTCGTTATATGGGTTATATCTTAAAAAATTATTTTGTAGATTAACTTTTCATATATTTGGTTATACTTAAATATTGAAGTCTAAGGTGACAGTAAAATATGTGAGATAATGACATAATGTATGGTGATAAAATGGTTTGTGAGTCAATTACAGGATAAAAAAACAATGTGTTGATCTCAGCAATAATATGACAGAACTAGTTGAGATACTTTTAAAGAACTATGCCCATAATTAATACAAACAAGGCATTTTTTCATTCACTTACCCTATTTTAAACTTTATTACCCTTAATGTTCATGTTTAATTAATTATCCGACATAAACAAATTTTGTTTATAAAATATATACAGTCCACTTTAAAAGGCTCTCAGTCCATTATTTGTGTCTTCAATTAAGAGATGTAGTTACACCCTTTTCTTTTTTCTCTCCTCTTTCCCATTCTTTCCACCCACACCGCGTTGGTTAAGTTCATATAAAAATTCTTATTTGTTATAAATAGAATTCTATTTAAGGTGAATGTCTATATTTTAGAGAGATCTTAGGGATTTTACTTGGTGGCTAAGTCATCTTTTCCCTATAAATAGAGAGGTTCTATTCCATTGTAATTGATCCCAAAATTCAATAAGAATTCCCTCTCTCCTTCTCTGCAATATTGTTGTTCTTCTTTTATCGTTTCATAACACGTTATCAGCACAAGACTCTAACCAATTGAGTATAAGTTTTGGGATTGAGTATAATGATTGTCAATTATTCCATGAACTCCCTTCATAATTAAATTATGGATTTAAGGTAAGTATTTTACTTTATTTTTCTCTTTTATATTCTTGAAATTCTATAATTTAATTTTAAATACAAGCAAAGATAATATACTTTGATTATAACTCTAATAGAGTTTGCAAGAAATTGTAATCACCTGAAGTGGTAAAATTGTGATGTCTTGCTATGATCAGATTCATGTATGATTATGAGCACAAGAAGTGAAAACCCGTCCCATTGAATTTGCTTCATTCTCATTCCCCTTAAGAGAATTTGATAGCAATATGTAATAAGTCTGAAAGAATACAAAATTATTACCGTGAAGGTATCAATGGATGCGGACGTGGAAATAGACGAAATTATAATCGTCATCATCATTGTGATAATGAGAATAATAAGGATTCTCAAAATAATCCTTCACTATGTGAAAATAATATTTGTCATAGATTTCACATGAGATTTTGTAAATCACATATAGATGATTATGGTCCATTCATAACGTGAATGTGACAACATCTAATTTACGAATACATATTCAATCTTCGAAGAATATGGACGTGCTAGTGGTAATGAATATACCACACTCGCCTCTAGAAGGGGGTTTGAGACGAAATAAGAAAATAATGTCATTATTATGACATGAATGGTCATTGGTCATGTACCTATTGTACGCCAAAATATTGGTAATGTGATTATTAAAGGAAAACAATAATGCAACAAATAGATCTTGCATATAATTTTGACCATGACCATAATAGTATAACTTTCTCTTTGAAAGAAATATTCACCATATAGATGTTGATGAATATGTGGTAGTACAAAATTAATTGAGAACTTTGGAAGAGTCAATTATACAATTTTGGAGAAACACAATTGATTACCAATAAGGTATTGTGTCGTAGTAAGTCTCAAAGAAACTTATTGAGTTTCTAAATTATTCGCGAAAGCGGTTGGTTATATTGAGACTATAAATAAGGGAAATTTTAATATCTTCTATTACTACAACTTGTAGCAGAGTAATATGTATGTGAAAAGTTATCCGCTTTATTCTCCAGTTTGTACTACACAAATAAAAGAAATACCACAATAAAGTGGATGTTTATTGATATAAAAACCCACATCATAATAAAATTGGAGTTTATTGATAATTGCACACGTCATGGTGTAAAGCTTAAATTTATCAATATTGATAATTTATCCAGTTGGCAAAATTGGTCATGTCAATTTAAGAATGATGTGCAAAAATAAAAGAGAATTCACATGGGTAAATATTAAAGAACTAGAAAGTTCTTTATGAATTCTCTTATGTTACTTGTTCTCATTAATTAATTGACCAACTAAAATTGGTATTGAATCACATGAATGCTGGAAATATCAAAGGTGAACATGAGCACATGCACCTGCCATGTATACCACATAAGATGCATATATGAGATAGTTACATGTGCAATTATTATTAACCCGCAACCTGCTGTTTGTGAGGTAACTTGTTCAATAATTTAATTGCATAATTTCCAGATTGTCTATTCAAGATAGTTCATCTTGATAAATTGGGTTACATCACAATTGGTTTAGCAAAATGATTTATTGAGTGTCTCTACTTAATAGCTAAACTATTGCTTATGAGAACAAAATTATTTATATCAGTTTAATATACATTATATACGAAAGTATATTATTTCACTAGGTTGTTTTCGGGCTTCAATCAATTATTTGTTACTAATTCAACACATAAATTTATGTTCCACATTAAAAATACTGGATTAGATGAACTTGCTGATGCGATGCTGCATCTGACCATTATTAGTTTGTGTACTCTTTTGCTGCTGAAATTAGTTGTGAAAATAGGCATTGGTATAAAAGCAAATAGAAGATGACCAATATTAGTTACTGGACTCTTCTGTTGAAAACATGAAATTAGTTCTGAAACAGGCATTGATATAAAAGCAATCATAAGTGCCAAAATTGCGACATATACTTAACAGAGTCATCCTCTCCGTACAAAAATTAAAGGTGCACGACAAGAGTTGTGGGTCTCTTTGGCGATATCACATGTCTACAGAGAAGCCTTCATTGGTTACTCTAATGTTCTTTTTCAAATTTTAAGGATGCTTTAGCATATTTATCCTTCCCATTGGTTATCAATTGATTCAAAATTGAACATAAAACAAAACACTTGGATAGACTCAAACTTTGATGAAACTTGAACACCCCCACCCCCCACCCCACCCTCAAAAACTATCTTGATTTAGACTTGAGGAGTCAATAGAGGTTCAATAGGTTAAACAAAACACATCATAATTTTATGCAGTTTGATTACTAAAAGAGCCACTCTTTTTGTTATTTTTAAAAATATAAAACGATTAGAAAGGCTGGAACTGGATCAACTCAAATTCATCATTGTTGATCAGTTAGTTCTTTTAACTGAGATGTATGTTACGATTTTTTTCTTCCAAATAAACTTTTAATATTTAAATGAAAAAGAATACGTAATCTATATTTACGTAAAGAAGAATACATAGATGTCATTATTCCACCAAGTTCTGGATAGTGAGCTACTTACACTAAAAATATTGTCATCTCAATTATAAAAAAGCAAATATAAATAGAAAATTATATCACATATTTTGCTTCACCTTAGACTTTTATATTTAAGTTTAATCAAATATATGAAAATTAATCTACAACTTTTTTAAATATACACATATAAAAAAAGGATCTATGGTATATACAGTTATAATATAACAATAATATAATTGAACCTATTATTGTAAGTTACTTATATTTTTATGAAGTTATCAATTAATAATAATGATATAAAATTAATTTGTCCTTAAATTGATTTTATAAATACTTTTCATAAACAAGCTATATATGAAAACTTTTACATTATATTATACTCATAATATATTAAAAACGAATGACTACTCCCTCCGGTCCAAAATAAGTGATTTTTTAAGATTTTGAGAATGAATTAATTATTCTTTTTATACATTGTCCTTGGAGTAAATATTGTTGGAATATGTGTTAGGAGTATTTATGTGGGATAGTAAAAGTTAATATGCTCAATTTCATTACTAATTAATGCTAAAAAATGTGAAAACAAACAAAAAAATCACTTATTTTGAACTGAAAGAGTATTTATAATGCACTGATGAAAGAGAGAGAAAAATAGTTATTTGATTCTACAAAACCAACGAATGAATGATGAAATTCCAGGGTGTGAAAGTCCATTCAACTATCACTATTCTAACTTTTTTTTTATCTTCTATACAAAAGTATTAATTAATGAATTAAACAAAAAAAAGAGGAAAAATCAAAGCTAGAACATTCACCGTAAACGCCGCCACGGTCAGGTTGCCAACTAGGCTGGGAGCATTCCAAAGCTAGAGGCTCGGAATCATCCAGCTGTATACAGCCTGTTATTTTAATTTAATTTTCTCTTATTTCTCTGTGTCCCATTAAACATTACTCCTTACATTATAATCTCAATAATAATTTCCATTTCTGGGTTTGGTTTATTCGCTGGCGACAGCCTGTTTCCAACAAAGCTCCCCCCTACCACACTACCCCCACCCCCTTCTATCTTCTCCCCCATTTTTCCCCTCACTCCTCTCTTCCACCAATCCTCTCTCTCTTTTTTCTCTGGTTAGGGTTTTTTTTCGCGATTCTCTCTGGCGACCGGAAGATTCAGAATTTGAGCTCTTCAGATCAATATTCATCATCTTGTAAGCTTTCTATTGATCTATTTTTCGTATATATCACTACAGTTCTGTTGATTTTTTGGTTTTAGGTTTGTTTCAAGGTTAATGCGCAAGTTTTGTACTTTATATTTGTAGATTGTGATAATTTTGTGTATGGTTTTGTATGTTTTTTTAGGTTGTCTTTAGAGCAATTATAACGTTGAACATTGAATTGGGCGTGAATATAGGTAGAGTTCATTGTTGAAGAAGAGCGAAGAAAGGAGGGTATTATTGATATTTTGGGGTGTGTGTGAGGTGGTGTTGGTGATCAGATCTTGAGAGACTGTTCATATATGGTAGTTTTGAGGTTGAAAGGAGTTAACAAGGATAAATCGGTGGTTTCACTGGTGTTGTTGAGGAGGAGGAGGAGGAGTGAGGAGGGTGGTTCATGTGGTAGAGGGAATTCAGGTCTCCATGCTGTCAGAGAGCATGCGTGCAATTTGTGGTTTGGGTAATGCCCCATTCGAGAGTTGCTAGTGATGCACTAGGTGTATTTACTATTTTTCTTGTTTCAGTTTTGGTACTTTTTGGGTTGTTCTGCATCTTGTACTTGGTCTACTTGCACACGAGGATTTACGGGCAAGGTTATATTCAGCTTGGCTATTTTAATGGTCCTTGGATTATCCGTATTACATTTATATTCTTTGCAATTTGGTGGGGTTTTGGGGAGGTTATTCGGCTTAACTTGTTCAGAGGCGACGGGAGATTGTTGAATTCTCTTAGCTTCAAATGGCAGGAAACTGTTTGCAAGTGTTACATTGTTTCGAGCTTAGGTTTTGCAGAACCTTGCCTTTACCTCACGGTCGTTTTTCTCCTTCGGGCATCCTTACAGAAGTCAGGAACTTTAGGCCAGAAATGGAATGGCAAAACAGCTGGATATATACTTCTCTTTTGCCTACCGGTTTTTGCTCTACAGCTCATGCTTATTTTGGCTGGACCGCAATTTAAGAAGGATTACGTTAGCAAATTGCCGCATTATTTCACTAGTCCAGTTAAGCGATCTACGAAAGATCAGGATGTTGCCCTCTGCACTTACCCTCTGTTGAGTACTTTCTGCCTTGGTCTTTTTGCCATCATACTGACTTCTTATTTATTCTGGCTTGGTAGAAGAATCCTGCATTTGGTTATTAATAGGAGTCTGCAAAGGAGAGTATACATGCTAGTGGTATCAGTTTCTGCTTTCTTTCCTATAAGAGTTCTATTGCTTGGTTTAACTGTTAGAACTCAGCCAGAATATTTACCTTTTCAAGCTCTTGCATTTGTGGGTTTTGTTTCCTTCTTTTGTTGTATTGGGTTGGGCATCGTCATGCTCGTTTTCATGCCCGTGCGGGATTCTTTAGCATTGAAGAAGAGCTCAGAGAGGGATATAGAGGCTAGGAGAAGGTTAAGTGATGAACAAACTGATACTGTTTCTCTAATTGCTAACCTTGGAGGAAGTATGGTCAGCAGTCCTGGGAGAAATTCAGCTACCTCAACGAAGCGAGGATCCATCTCCTTTCGAACAACGGACAAGGATGAAACTACTTCAGGGGCCTTTGTGGAATTAAGTGTATTCTCTCCTAGCCAGCATTCATCCCCTCCTGGCTCGCCTCAACTTCTTGGCTGGCCTATGCTACCACCCTCACAAGCTCAAGGTCCCTTATAGTTTCTTGGGGCTGTATCTTTCTTGTATTCTCCTATTACTGTCATGGTGGTGGATTATAACTGAAAGGTCACTTTTTTTGGGTTTTATATTGTTTGTGTTCATTATCTGGAGTGATTTCGATGTTTGGTACATTTTTTACTAGTAATAATTAGGACTTGCGAACATGATGGAGAGGTGAAATCTGACAAATTTGCTGTATAAAAGGTTTTCTTTCATTCTTTTGTATTCCCTATAGCTGAATGTTGAGTCACCGAACAGTAGTTTGTGTTGCAAATACACATATGGGGAATGAATACTATGAAGTTATGAACCAAATTTCCCCCTAAAGAAATTAGTTGTGATGGCTGTTGGTTAACTGCTTAAGCTATTATAAGTTGACCTTTTTGTGATTTTCCCCCTCTTCTTCGTGTGGTTGTCATTTGCCATTTTGCGTCCCACCAATTGGAAGGTTTTAATTAGTAAAATGAGTCCTGCGTTTTACATTTGTTATTAGGACTTAAGCCCCTACAATCATCAAATTTCCTCTTCTTCTGATTAGTCTATGCAGGATCGCCACACCTTTGGGTTCTAAGCTGTTTTTCAGTGAAAACTGGGTAGAGTCTTTGAGTGAATTAAGAGGAGATAAATAAGTTAGAAGAATAGTGCTTTCTTACGTTGAAGTGGTGATTTAGAAAGTAGAAGGAGGTCCCGGAAGATGGAACTCATGGAAGAGAAGTAGGGAAAGATAGAAATTTCCTCCCAAGAATTCCAAATTCCATTTCTTTTCCAGAATGGTTGGTCAAGTTAAGATTAGCTGATCGTTCCACTACTTAGTCAACTTGAATAAGTATAATTTCGTCCAGTTTGAGGAGCATTTCATTTTTGGTTGTATTGTATTTCACAAGTAATCTGTCTTAAGACTAATTATTTAGATGTCTCTTCAACAATGATGGAAACAATGCCAATTCAAATTGAATGGATTTAAAATAATATTACGACAAAATTCATTTTCATCCTTTAGATAATACTACTATTTAAATATAATCATTTGAGAAAACTGTGTTAAATTGTTAAGTTGCAAATAGTTATTATCTAAGATCTAATTATGAGTCATTAAATGGCAAGACAAATAAATATTCTCAATTGGAAGGGATGTACTACTTAAAAGGCCTAATGAATTCCTAATTGAAATTAGGAAATCTTTTTTAATTATTTATATTCAGAATTTAAATTTTAGTGGGTTTGACTTCTAAATATATTTCATCAAACCACTTGCACTTCGAAAATTATTTGTTCGGAATCTAATATTTATCATTTACGTTGATTATATATACCAATTGTGTCAAAAATGTAACATGCTACGATCGCCCTATATTTGAGAAAATGATGGCTCTACTCCAATTAAGACGCTTCATTTATTGACTTGATTGAAATGTACTCTCCAAAACAAACATATTTTTTACAGCATACAAGTGGATGTATGAAAAATAATAGGATTTTCATTCGACTTTGGCCCCGGATAAACAAATCTCTGACATGTATCACTCTGGTTATATAAATATTTATCACTAAAGTATTAAGTTAAATAGAAGTCTAAGTAAACTTCCAGCTAAAATACGTTTAAATTTCATAAATATGATTTATGATCAAAATATAAAAGACAAAAGAAATAGTAGAATATAAACCATGACCTTTGAAAATAAAATGTGAATCGTAATTAACAATGGTGTTTAGTATTATTCAAAAAAATACCTTTTTGATTGTTTAATATCAACAATTTAGGAGTTAAATTAGCTAATATTGGTACATAGACGTGCATTTTAAGTGTTGGACTGCAATTTTAACTTCTAATACGGGTAAGATTTACGCCAACTAAGTAATCTTCAAAAGGATTTACTGAACGATGCCTTGATCAAGAAACTAATGTGAACAGCTGATCATATCTTCCAAATAACCAAAAACAAATTAAAAAAATTCCAAATGACAACTCAAGACAACTAAATAACAAGTTGCTGGTCAGATCATAAACTACTTCGTCGTGAAGAAATAGGGCTGGCTAGCCGACAACAGAATAACAATAGCCTCATAAACAATTTAGTAATTCTAGACCCATTGCTAACAAAATAATGCCGACCATGATATGATAAACACTTTATTAAACAAAATTGATAATGCTACTGCATCAACAGGAAGTAAATTGTAAACTCACTATGTGACCAATTTTTGATTGTTAGTGCTTGACTAATAAAATAGAATTTTTTTTTTTGCTTGTTTAGTTGTTTGGTTTGTGAATTATTGCTTTTTAAAGGAGTAAATTATTTAGTGATTAAGAGGTTATTTATTATTTATATGTGGTATGGGGGGAACTTTAATGGTTTCAAATTATTATTGTTTGATTAAACTTTTCTTACTTACACGTTACATCATACATGCATATCAGGAGAGATTTAGAGAAGATTTATCTTGCAAATTGCCTATCGTAAGTCTATTTCTCTACGTTTCCTCCTCTACTCTTTAGTTTCCCATGGGTAATTAAAGAATTTATTTATCAAGGGAAAATTATGTACAAGCAAAGATAAAAATAGCCGGATAAACCCCAACTTTTACAAACAACTGCACTCCTAATTTATCTAGCCTCCAAATTACCATTTTTCAAATTATACTTATACATTTTTTAAGGATGATAATTCATAAACGCGATTGTCCATCGATTTTTGTATTTACAACACCTCGACAATGCACATCCTACACAATCATCCTGCATAGCGCATTTTGCGCTCCTCCTTATACCTTGAAACAATCTCAGCATATCTAATCTCGGTATAACTTATCCTAGTATAATCTATATTCAAACCAAACGAACCCCTGAAAGATTATGTTGTTTCTCTCATGCCATATATACTAGAGCCAATATCATTCTATAAATGTGGGCTTTGGCATTCTTTTCATTAGCATATTTTTTTGGTCAATCCAATTACTCAGGCCACTCCATTGCTCGTCTCTATATGTGTTATATTAATTCAGAAGTTTGGACCAAACTGAATATATATGAGTATGAACATCTCAATAAGATATGTGCTCTACATTCATCTACTGCATGCATTACATAGTACACAGTCTTGATTGCTACTTATTCCTCATTCTACAAATCTATCCCTTGTGTATAGTTTACCATGAGCAACTATCCTCAAGATGAACATCCATTTGCGACAATCAAAATTGTTACACACCAATCTCTACCTGATTACCTTATTAAATGCCCCTCTCAATATTTGGTACATATTCTTGATAGAAAATCTGTCCATATTCAGTACATCATCTTGAGTGAATCTACCTTCCTCAAAGTACTATTGGGCCTTCAATATCTTTCTGATCATGGAAGATGCTTGTGGTGGATTTGCTTCTTACGCTAACTTTCATTTAATTATATAATAGATGTGGATCTATTGGATTCATTGTTTGTCTTTTTTTTACAAAAGTTCCAGTAGTGCACTAGTGCTTGCTTGCTATTGCAGCCTTATTCTAGATTCCATTCAACTACATTCAAACCTCCAACTGATTGGGGTCAACGGATCTTATGCCAAGCAAAATGGGCCTTCTTTGAATTTTTTGATTTGCCATAATCTTTATTTGTTTTTTTTCTTCCTATTTTATTTACTATTAAGTTTTTTTGGGGAGAAATTCAAAAATAGCCAGATTTAAAAATGGTCATTCAAAAATAGCCACAGCTTCAAAAGTAATCGACATTTAGCCACTTTTCATGTAAAGATAAATCTGAACGAACACACTATTCAAAATCCGAAAAATACTCCAGCATAATATACTGGAACTCCAGTATATTATATCGGAGTTCCAGCATAAATGGATTGGAACTCCAGTATATTATACCGGAGTTCCAGCATAAGTATACTGGAACTACATAACCAGTCATTTGTGAATCGAATTCATAAGAATAAAATAATCTCATATCAATAGTCCCTCAGAGGTATCTAAACATATGCTTAACACCATTCCAGTGTCTTGTTGTTGGAAAGGAACTAAATATTGCTAATAAACTTACTGCAAAAGTTATATCTTGTAGAGCATTATTTGCAAGATACATTAGTGCCCAATAACACTAAGATATGGAGTTTCATCACCAAGAAGCTCTCCATCATTTTCATGTGGTTGAAATGAATCTTTATTTATATCAAGTGATCTCACAACTATCGGGGTACTCAATGGACGTGCTTTATCCATATAAAATGCTTTAAGATCTTCTCGGTATAAGTTGATTGATAGACAAAAATTTCGTCTTTCATATGCTCAATTTATAGACCAAGACAAAATTTTGTCTTTCGAAGATCTTTCATTTCAAACTCTTTCTTCAAATATTTTACTGCTTTTGGAAGATCCCTGGGAGTTCCAATGATATTTAGATCATCAACATACACAACGATTATAACAAATTCTGATAAAGACCTTTTTATAAAGACACAAGGACAAACTGGATCATTCTTATACCCTTATTTCAGCAAATACTCACTCAAGAAATTATGCCACATTCTCCTTGATTGTTTCAATCCATATAAGGATTTTTTAAGCTTTATTGAACAAGTTTCCCGTAAACCTTTATAAGCTTCAAGCACTTTAAACCCTTTAGGAATTTTCATATAAATTTCATTGTCTAATGTCCCATACAAATAAGTTGTGACAACATCCATCAGACGCATATCAAGTTTTTCATGGGCTGCCAGATTTATAAGATACCTGAAGGTGATTGCATCCACCACAGGAGAATATGTCTCCATATAGCCAATGTCAGGTCAGGCCTTTGCGAAAATCCTTGTGCCACAAGAAGTGCTTTATATCTAACGACTTCATTTTTATCATTTTGTTTTCGCACAAAAACTCATTTATATCCCACTGGCTTTATTCCTTCAGGTGTTCGAACTATACGTCTGAATACTTCACTTTCTCAAGTGAAGTTAATTATGCCAGGATAACATCTTTTCATTTTGGCCAATTATTTCTCTGTTTACATTCATCGACAAATCTTGGTTCAAGATCCTCATCTTGTTGCATTATTTCAACAACAACATTATAAGCAAAAACATTGTCGATAATAATATTATTTCGGTTCCACATTTTTCTCGTAGAGACATAGATATTGATATCTCTTCATTCTTATTATTTTCTGGTGCCTGGACCTCCTCTGAGGTCTTATCATTTGTTATGTCGTAGGGCTCTTTTTGAGCAATTGCTCCATATTATGATCTCCTAGATCATTTGCTCTTTTTCGCTTTCGAGGATTTTTATCTTTGAAAGCAATTGGTCTACCACGTTTCAAGCGTAGATTGACTCATTTGCATTTATAGATTGTCCAACCGGGACATCAATTCGAATAGGAGCATTAGAAACTAGAATATGTGACTTAGTCACCCTTGGTAGGTTAGTGAATGCATCTGGTAGTTGATTTGAAATATTTTGTAAATAAATTATATTTTGAACCTGGTATTCACATTGATTTGTTCGAGGATCTGAATGAGATAGCGATAATGCATTCCAATCTTTCTCTTTTGCAATTGTTTATTTTCTCCCCCTAATATTGGGTATACCAATTTATCAAAATGGCAGTCAACAAATCTTGCCGTAAATAAATCTCCAGTCATAGGTTCCAAATATTTTATAATAGAAGGAGATTCATACCCAACATATATCCCCAACTTTCTTTGGAACTCCATCTTTGTGCGTTGTGATGGAGCAATTGGAACATATACTGCACATCCAAATATTCTAAGATGAGAAGTATTTGGCTCCTGACCAAAAGTCAATTGTATTGGGGAGGCATTATGATAACTTGTGGGTTTGATCCGCACAAGAGCTGCTGCATGCAAAATAGCATGGCCCCATGCCGAAATGGGAAGTTTTGTTCTCATAAGCATTGTTCTAGCAATTAATTGGAAGAGTTTGATCAATGATTCCGCTAGACCATTTTGAGTATGAACATGAGCAACTGGATGCTCAATTGTTACCCCAGTTGATATGTAATAATTATTAAAGGCCTAGGACGTAAATTCACCAGCATTATCAAGACGAAGTGTCTTAATTGCATAATCTGAAAATTGTGCTCTTAATCTTATTAATTGAGCTAGTAACCTCGCAAAGGCCAAATTGCGGGTTGATAACAAGCACACATGTGACCATCTTGTAGATGCATCTATCGAAACCATATAATATATGATGGTCCACATTGAGGGTGTATGGTCCCATATATATCAGCTTGTATACGTTCAAAAAATGCAGGAGTTTCAACTCCAACTTTAATTACTGATGGTCTAATAATCAGTTTTCCTTGAGAACATGCAGCACAATAAATTCTTCAGTTTGAAGAATCTTCTGGTTCTTTTGGTCTAATAATCAGTTTTCCTTGACAACATATTTTTTTGATTCAAATATGAACTTCCTAAAAAAGCATTTATTCTAATAATTTTCCAATATCAAATCTTCAGTTATGATGCTCAAAGAAGTCTCCAGCTTCTAAATGAGTAATATATGCAAGCCTTCAAAAAACCATCTTTATAGGCAAGATTTGTTTCAACTTTATCATGATTATTCATAGGGCCCGCTTCAACATCATTTTGAAAGGTCAAGTTAGTCTCAACCTTATTTTGTTTCCCTTTTATGGAGGTTTGATAAAGTTTGAAAAAATATTCAGGTGTACGATAAATTTGTGCCTAATGATTTTTCATACTATATCGGTGGAAAATATTACCTTTGCCTTTTGAAAGGTTATTCTGAGAACCCTTATTGTTCTCTTGTTTATAACGACCACCGGCGTGGTGATTATTATTTCGTCACTTGCCATGCCACATATATTTATACGGCCATGATAATTATTTTGTCTTCTTCAGACTTTTGGTTTACCGCTATCACATTCGCCTATGGGAATGGAGCTGATCCGGTACTGGGGTAGACTTCATGATTTTTCATTAAAAGATATCATTTTCACACTACCTTTGTTATATTATCAATATGGGCCAATGGGACCTGAACCCAATATTTACCCATACGAGATGTGTTAGGCCATAATATAATGGGACTTGAACTCAACATCTTATCATCATAGTGCACCAGGACTTGAAACTGGTGTCTTACCCTCATGGTGAAGTAGGACTTGAACTCACTTTCTTATGCTCATATAATATTTATCACAAATTACCTCGTTATCTTTAGAGCATGGAACATAATTTTAGATCGCCACAAATTCAAGTATTGATAAATTTAATATAGTATACAACTATCTTACTAAATAGTAGAATTGATCTACATGATAAAAAAAAAATTGTAACATAGTATGCCTTAACTATTTTGGGTATAAATATACACATGTCATGAAGGCATATTAACAGTAGCGAATCATTAAACAATAAAAAAATATTATAGTCGTTCCATGTAGATTCACCAATTACTTTCAACAAATCGATTCACGTGTACTATAATTAGTAGTTCTGTTTAATTTGCTACATATTATTAATATTTGCCATTGTCCAAACTTACCTAAATATAAATACTGAAGATTCAATAACTAATACCTTTTGGAATTAAGCAAAGCAAGATGTTATCATTATTATTCATTACAAAAAATGTCACGCACATCAAGATTAGTAGTTTTCAAAGATCAAAGGATTTTAAATCAAATGTTATACCTAACAATAAATAGAATTCCTCATAATATTTCACAAGGTTCTTTCAATATCATGTCAAAGTAATGATAGCATGCTTTTCTGAATTTTATAAGAAAATTGACTAACTCTTGAGGAAGAAGATAATACCCGATTGAAGTAAATATTTCAATTGGTTAGAATAATCGTGCTGATAACGTATTAAGAAACGAGAGCAAAATAAAACAATATTATAATAGAGACAAGATGTATAGGAGGAGAATGTATAAGTTATCTTTTTCAAATATATTTCTTGTGTCTTCTTTCATGAGTAAAGAATATCATATTTATACTATACTAAATACACTCAAAACTCATTAGATACATTCTAGGAATTAATATATGCATCTATCCAAATAATACTTTGTATAGAATGTATTGATGGATTAAACGAACATTCACGTACGTTTACTTTATTTTTATTTATAACAATAGTATCACCTTTTCCATTTTTTGTTAAAAATATTCAGCTTGATTCATGGTTTGCACGGAAAGTCAGCAAACGCAAGCGAGGGGTTGTTTTGTCATTTTATAAAATAGAAGAGACGCGTGCCACCGCCCTCGAGACACGTTCCCCTTTGCATTTTCACTAACTCGAAAAGGCTCTATTCGTTGAATCAGAAAGCTCTAGAAACCTCTCCAAAACCCTCACACTTTGAAGAATTCCCTTTTTATTTCGCCTGAGCCTCTAAACTAAACTTCTCATTTTGCTTTTGCTTATTGGAAATCAGGAAAAATGGCAACGTTCGAGGAAGCACCAGCAGGTAATCCTAAAGCCGGAGAGAAAATCTTCAAAACCAAGTGCGCTCAGTGTCACACCGTCGATAAAGGCGCTGGTCACAAACAAGGTATTTTCTGTTGCACACAGACACACAGTAAGCTTGAGTGTATCCCTATGTTTTTTTCTACTGTTTCTTTGCATGAATTATTATTTTCTGAGTTTCTGTGGTGTTTTTGGTCCCTTTTTTTAGTTCACCGCTTATTATTCATCATGGACCTGAATTTTCTGTGTAGTAGATTCACGTGTCATACGGATTAGACTCGTGTGATCGTTATTTTTATATATTATGAGTATTCTGTTATCATTTTTTTTGCATGAACATTTGTTTGATGAGTTCCTACGGGGCTTTTCCTCTTTAGTTGATTTGCTGCTTCTTATTCGTCGCGCGGATGCCCTTTTTATAAGTGGATTCACATGTGAAACACTAACTTTTTTAGACAGCGTCTGATCGTTCCTTGTGGATCTAACTATTTTGTTTGGAATTTTGAGGTGGTGGTATGTTTGTTTGATTTTCCATGAATTTATACTGACTGCTAATGCGGCAGTGTTATTGAGACCTAACCTGTAGCATTAAGGATTAAACTGGTTTAGGTAGTTTTGGGGGGGTTTGGGGGGGGGGGGGGAGGAAAGGAGTTAACTACACGAGAGAAAATCAGAAAAGTAAGTCATATGGGAGACTTTTTATATAATTTCTTAAGTTTCTGCAACCGAGGATGCAACTCGTGAATATTGCTTGTCACCAGATTCCTTGGATGAGGTTTTCACTGGAGTAAATTCAAAGTCTATCCGTTGTTGGTATTGGTAACCCTGTGTCTATGTTATTAGTGTGATGTGCCGTTCGCCATGTGTATCCTTATTTGATTCTTGAATCTGAATTACATTTGTAGCACTAATTTATGGAGGTGGTGGTAAGTATGTTGTTAGGATTGGAAATCCGGGTAGTGCGGAAGTTAGCCAAATAATGTTATAACGACAATAACAAAGGCAATGCAAGTTGATAATAATGGTAATTAAAGAGATAAAGAATGCACAAATTTAACGTGACAAAATAGAGACAAAATTAGAGATGATACTCTAATTATTCCAAAATATATTCCAAGAGAATAACCTTGCTATAGTCACTCACAAAGAAGAGGTTCACTCAAAGTGTTTTCCAACACTAACTTTATGGAATATAACAAAATTCTCTATTACAAGAATGCTCAAAGTGAGTTTCTAATCAAAATATGAGATGATTCAAATGTAGTAAGAATTAAGATGACCCATATTTTAGGAGTAAAGTTCTTGATCCCCAAGTAAAGAAAAAAAGAATAAATTTTTTATTCTTTGGCTCCAAGCAGGAATGCTTTGGCTTCAAGTTTGAATACTTTGACTCCAAGATTAGTCATGGACAAATTTAGGCTATGTCTTACAAATCTCCACCTTGGTCTAAATTGGATGATATAGTTATTTTACTCCACCCCCAGGAAAGCCCAATGGATTTATGTCAAAATTTAATGCCGTCAAAATCAGACAATTTGAACACCTTGAAAAATTTTCAGAACTCCACCTTCACTAGTGAATTTGCACCCAGGAGATTCTAAAGTGCCCAAAGAGATGAGATTTTTTTCAAATCAGGAACATACCTAACATCAGTACAGTTCTCACCACACTATTGTACTTTTGCGAATAACGTTACAAGTAGCATTGTTACCCAATTGGACAACTCCACCAATCTTATGTAGAAAACAAGTCCTTGCTAGGACACATATGGTAAGAATAACCAAAATCTATAATTCACTCATTGTCAGATCTGAAAGAAAATATAGTTCCCTCAATCTCATCAGTACCAATTTGTTATCTTTGTTAGAGTCATATTGGCTATTGAAACTAACTCGGTTAAATCCTGCTCCGATACTAACATGTTAGGATTGGGAATCCAGGCAACATAAAATAAATCCACTGGGACTTTTCTGGAGGTGGAGTAAAATAACTATATAATCCAATGTAGGCCGAGGTGGAGATTTGTAAGGCATAGGCTAAATTTGGCCATGGCTAATTTTGGAGTCAAAGCAAACTTTTATTCTTTGGCTCCAAGTAAGAATGCCTTGGCTCCAAGTTTGATTACTTTGACTCCAAGTTTGCTTTGGCTCCAAGATTAGCCATGGACAAATTTAGGCTATGTCTTACATATATCTTTAAAGTTCTTTTTATTGGTGTTAATATGTCACAGTTTCGATTGATATCTGCTACATTAATTATAATGAAATGGTAGATCAGTAGTCCTTAGAAGTCAAAGGTGGATTAAGGTGCCACAGTGTACTATTTGAGATGCACGCGCATGATTTTGCCTTATAAACGTGGATATTATAATAAACTGCCGATTTCAGGGGAATTAGCAATTGAAAATTTCTGCTATATTTTCCAAATTGTGCTAGACCGAATTTTATAATTTATGATTTTATATCGTGTCTACCCCTTTTTTGATTTGGAATATGGAAAGGGGAAAGAAAATAAAATAGTGGTGTTGAGATATGAAACTTGCTCTTTTATTTTCACTCCTTTTTAAGAGTTGGACGAGGATAGGCATGTGTCGGCGAATATATGACCTTCTGTAATAGTTCGCCCTTTGAACTTAAATTTTGCCGTGCTAGCAAGATTTTCATTCATCCTCAGGTGTGCACCATTATGGAATATCTCTTCAAGTGCTCGGATTGTGCATGTATGATAGTTGAGGTATTTCATGGGGCATAGCAATCAATATTTGTGTGGATCTTAAGCTTGTTCAAGAGATTTTCGATTTTCATCCTCATTGCCTTCTTCGATTCTGCCATATTCTATCATATGGTTGATACTTGAGCACACAAATTACTTTATGCATTTCCCTCCTCCTGCATATAATTATGTTGTAGAGGCAGCAATTATTCTGCTTTTCGCATGTTCTAAGTTTTCTAACATGTCCAACTTTTTCCAGGACCCAACTTGAATGGGCTCTTTGGAAGACAATCTGGTACAACTCCAGGTTACTCTTACTCTGCTGCAAACAAGAACATGGCCGTGATCTGGGGAGAGAATACGTTATATGAGTACTTACTCAATCCTAAGAAGGTGAGGGTCATCTTTGTTTGTGTATGACTTTTGTTTAGTGGTGTGGTGAGTGGTTTTAGTGCGTCACATATGTGTTCCTACCTGTATGTTTCTCTCATGTGTGTTTTGTAATCTGTCATTCTGTGTGCTTTTGTGTCCCACTTAAAGATAGTTTTGGTGGATCAGCTGTCTGTATAATTATATCTAGTGTCTCAATTTGTCTAACCAGCGTTAGCTCTTTTTTCTGTGCTTTTTCCTTTTCCTTTACCGTGCAAAAAATGAAACAAAGGCCAGTTGAGGTCCAACTGTTATGGGTCTCACACATCTGGTCACTGATCATTTGGTTTGTTTCTCAAGTCAAGTCCCATTGTGATTTGGCAGCCCGGTTATATTGAGTCTTATATTTGAATATTTTGTTGCGGTGGGGCTCTTTCTGGCCATTGATAACTTGTAAGGGTTTAGTACGTTACAAAACATCTTGGCCATTAAAATAAAAGATATTCTTCATCTCTGAAGCAGCTGCTAGATTTTACTTAGCCTCGTAATTCTTGTTTGTTAGTTATGACATTTTCGTCTTCTTGAGCTGAGGGTCTCTCGGAAAAAGCCTCTCTACCCCTCCGGAGCAGGGTAAGGTCTGCGTACACTCTACGACTCGGGTTGTTGTAGTAGTTTGTTATGACATTTGAGTCTCTAGACTGCGTCAGTTGAAATGAATGAAGGAGGTCCAGAATGGAAAGATCCAGCAAAATAGGTGGGAGCGAGAACGTTATGGGGAAGAGGAATCGAATGGGGCATCCCATCCTGGTATTTTACTCTCAAATAACCAAGGGGTAAAGCTTTTAGGAAGACCTTCCTGGCATCTAGTAATCGCCTAATCGGGCATCCCCAACTTCTCTTGGTCACTCCTGGGAAGCTGAGAGTTGATGAGCAAGTGAATCAACCATGTTCCCTTAAAAAAATGATCCTCTTTGTTCTGTTTCATCTCTTCAATATCTAAAAACCATTCTGCAGGTCGGGTGTTGGTACTTCATTTATCTAGTTAAAGTATGGCTCTACTGCTGAGTGAAGCTGCTAGGCGATTTTAATGGAGATCATGCATACCGAAGCGCAGCTGAAATAAAGCTTCAGCAGGCAAAGCAAGCATTTCCCTTTGTTCTTTGGTCTCAAGATACTGCTAAGACGTGTGAACATGACGGGATAAGTAGAGAGCTTGAGCATTCAGGAAATTCTATCTTTATCTAGTAGCATTGTTCCGAGGTTTATGCCCTTTCAGCAGAAAGTTGATGTACAAAACCTGAGATCCTAATCTTGGAAGAGTACCAATTTCTAATTAATGCTCTGCACTTGGAAGTGAATTAGAGATATTTGCACCAGTAGACTCGAGAAATTATGAGTACCAATTTCTAATTAATGCTCTGTACTAGTTTGAAATGCTTTTCACCTCAAGAGGGCCTGAAATGCTTACGGGTCAGCTTTTAACTATGGGCTTAAGAAACATTGAAGAGCATTTTTTTGGGTAGCCGCTCAATTGCTCAGTGTCTCGGTAGATGCTAAAGGTGTTAAAATTGAACCAATTAAGGATGGAATAGGACCATTAAAAATTGATGTTGTATAGTGTGAAAATAGAGTGAACTTTTACCCCTTGATCATCTTTAGCTTTTCACACTCTACGCCTTCGACTTTGTTGTTTACATAGTTTCTTTTTTTGATAAAGTTTTGTTGTTTACATAGTTGAAGCACCCATAGATGTATGTGATCGTTTTTTGTCGTCGTGTGCATTTAAGGAACGTAAAAAGAGGGAGTTCAGAATGGAGTCTAGTTGTGTCTTTTTTGCAGTGATGTCTACTATTCCATTTGGTGGAGTTGACAGGGGGGTCAATGAGACTGTCTTATTTTAGAAATATATGCATGGCCTTGCGCATGTGCGAAATTTTTATTTCTGCAGGTAAAAAGGTAGTCAAAATCAATTGCTCTGGTGTGAAGTGACTCTGTAAATTGATCCTCTGTTTGATTGCATATTTCTTGTGTTTATCATTTTCTTGCTTTACGTGTTGATACTCTTTAATTCTTTTGATGTGGTATTGACATTAGCAACAAATGAATGTGCTAGGATTATCTTGATATTTGTTTTTCATCGGCACTTTGCTTATCATCTAATCACCTGAGATGTTTTCTGTACAGTATATTCCGGGGACTAAGATGGTTTTCCCTGGGTTGAAGAAGCCACAGGAGCGCGCTGATCTAATAGCTTATTTGAAGGAATCAACTGCATGAAGATCTCTTTGGAAAATCATGGTACTTTTGCTAGTGCCCTAGAATTGTATTCAATGGTAGTGTTACACATTTTATATTTTTGAAGTCATCCTTTTGCCGATCAAATAACACCACATACTTTATCATGCCATTCTTCTGGTTGGGCAAGCCAGTCTTGAGGAATTTTGTCAAGAGTTTGTCATTTGAAGTCTTTTCAAATCTGTACGAAATCATGAATGTGTTTGGAGCCAGTTCGGGTGAACAGCTTACATGGTGTTCCTGTGTTTTATCCTTCACAAGTTGCTCTGTTGGTATTTTATTCAAAAAATAAAGGGAACAAAGAAGGATTCTTCTGACACTATCTGGTCATACACTAATTTCCCCGTGGTTGTGCAGGTGTGTTTCCGGGTTGAGGTGTGATTTGGTGTTTTGGTGTTCCAGCCAAACACCATTTCTTGCATCATTTGGTTTGTGAATAGTGTTTCACCAAATTTGGTGTACCATTATTTATCAATATTTTATCTGTTATTATATACTCCCTCTGTTTTAAATTCTATGAACCTGTTTGAATGGAGTTTTATAAAAAATGAAGTCTTTTGAAATTTGTGGCAATAAGAGGTTTAGAGTATTTGTGTGGTTATTAAATTCTCATTAAGGGTAGAATTGGAAGTTTAAGCTAAATTGTTTTCAAATTCAGTAAGGGTTCATTCTTTTTGAAACGGACTAGAATGGAAATAGGTTCACATAAACTGGAACAGAGGGAATAATATTTTAGTTTAACATATTATAAATTTTGTAATTGCTTTTACCTTTTTATGTAATATTTTTATAATATTAATTTTACATTTTAATTTTGGGTATAATTTTTATAAATTAATTTTCATATATTTTATTTTTATATAAACTTGTACTTTAATTTTATTATAACTTATAATTGTATAAAAATATATAATCATCAACAAAATGAATAGTGCAAACTTGAAATATAATATGCTGTTAATAAATAACACAATGTTCATTAAATTACAGAAAAATAAATGTTTAGTACAGTAATGATTGACATAGACTAAAATTAAAATACATAAATAATTTATATTATTTAAAAATGGTATAAAATAATTTTATATTGAGTGGTTATATAATAAAGAAATGAATTATATGGGATGAATATGAAAAAAAAAATTATAAAAGAAAAATTTAAATAAAAGAATATAATATAATATAGAAGAGATAGAAGAATGTAAAAGACATATTCTTTTTTGGTGTAAAAAATAGTGTAATGAGTTGGAGTTAATTTGCTCCATTTTGGTGTAAAAAAATGGTGCAAGGGTTGGAGGGTAGAAATTGCACGGGGCGTCCTATTTGGTCGTCCTCATTTAACCTATATTCATTTTTTTTAAAACTTTTAACTTGTATCCACTTTTTAAACAACTTCAGCTCCCTTTCTCTTTCTCCTTCTCCTCCTTTGTTTTCTTCTATGAGTGTGTAGTAGCGCACACCAGTGAGTAATCAGCTACAAAGAATCACTGATTCTCCCATCAAAACATCATTTTTTTTCTCTTTACGAATTCAGCAATAAAGAAACTTTCAGTAATTCTTCTTTTCGTATCTTGATTTTACACAAGCTTAGACGAAGAAACGACCCACCTGTTCTGTTTCTTTTTTAGAAGATCAAGGAGAAGATGTGAAGAAGAGAGAAGGAAAATTGACTGGTTTTTCATTAAAATGGGTAAAATGATAGTACTGTTGTAATTAAATGGGAAACACGTTAGTGCTAAAGAGATTTTAAATATTTGAATAGCTCTAGAGCTGAAGTTCTCCAGTTATAAAGACAAAAGCTTCAGCTCTAGAGCTGAAGTTCCCCAGTTACAAAACGAAAACTTCAGCTCTAGAGCTGAAATTCCCCAGTTACAAAGACAAAAACAGAGCTGAAGTTCCCCAGTTACAAAGACAAAAACAGAGCTGAAGTTCCTCAATTACAAAACAAAAATTTCAGCTCTAGAGCTGAAGTTCCTCAGTTACAAAGACAAAAACTTCAGCTCTAGAGCTAAAGTTCGCGAGTTACAAAATAAAAACTTCAGCTCTAGAGCTGAAATTTTTGTTTTGTCATTGAGGAACTGCAGCTCTGTTTTTGTCTTTGTAACTGGGGAATTTCAGCTCTAGAGCTGAAGTTCCCCAGTTACAAAGTCAAAAACTTCAGCTCTAGAGCTGAAGTTCCCCAATTATAAAGACAAAAACTTCAGCTCTAAAGCTGAAGTTCGCGAGTTACAAAATAAAAACTTCAGCTCTAGAGCTCAAGTTTCCCAGTTACAAAGACAAAAATTCGCAAGCTGCTTCAGGCCCGTCTACTAGAATACTGAAGTTTTGCGTGATTGCCTTTGCTACTTCAGTCTCGTATGCTGAAGTTATGCGAAAAAGCGGGTATAAGTTAATTTTTTTTTGTAAAGCGAGTATAAGTTAAAACGTGACACAAAAAGCGAGTACGGATGCAAATGCCCCGGTTGGAGGTGCCCATTAAACACAAATATACTGCAATGAATCCATTAAACACAAATATACGGCAACGAATCCATTTGTCTGAGGAGTGTTTTGTTCCAAAAGTGCTTTTTCCTAACGTACTTTTAGTGAAAAAACAATTTGTGTTTGACTAATTAATTTAAAAAGTATTTTTAAGCAGCAATTAGTGTTGGACCAAACTTTTAAAAAGTGCTTTCAAGTGTACTTTTTTTAAGAGCGCTTCTCAAAAAAGTGTTTTTGAGAAGAATCTACTTTTTTCTGCTTTTGCTTTTCCAGCAGTATTTTTTTTCTCCTAAAAGCATGGCCAAACACTTTAAATTTGAAAAATGAAAATTCTTTTGTTTGAAAAAGAATATAATTTTAAATTTGAAAAAGCTTGGCCAAACAGGCTAATGAAATCCATTTCTTCTGCTAAGTAAGCAATAGAGCAAGATAATTCATGTTACTTATGTCTTCCTTTTAGCTAACTGCCTAACTCTATCAGTCTAGCACGACAATTCATGTTACTTATGTCTTCCTTTGCTAACTCTATCAATCTTTTCGTTATGCTTTTACTATGACGTAAATCTTTACTGCTCAAAATTATCACTCTGCCTCTAGCTTTATTCTCACCTACTACAAGGTACATGCAGCAATATTACCAAACACTAGATATAACTTTTCTTTCCTCCAAAGAGAAAAAATAGGTTGTCTGTTGTAAATTGTAATGACCAGCAGCTAATAAGGTTGCCTAGAAAAATAAGAAAGTGGGGCAACAAAAGGCATCTTAATTCATAAAGATAAGGTGGGAATACGTCAATGAAAGGATGGAGGAGTCCGGAAACTTTTTGTTGTCCTCTTGGACAAAAAGAATATTAATATGTGTAAAAGAAAACAAGTTACAATACTATATATAACGCCAAAATTCTTTGCAAACTATATTTTGGCCGTTAAAGTATAGCGCGGTACAAAATCGTGCTATTTATGTATAGCGCAGTAAAAGATTGCGTTATAGTATAACATCTTAAATATCCGCACTATACATGTAAATACTGAGGGATCCAATGGTTAAGAGGTACCTTAGAAGTTTGCTTTGACCTTGAGGTGTTGGGTTTGAATTCCTACACCAATATTTCTTTATTTTCTTATTTCTTTTTTATTTTCCTATTCTATTCATTATTTTGTTTAAGTATTTAAATATAACCTTTATTTTTCTATTTCTTTTTCATTTTTCATTATTTTGTTTAAGTATTTAGATTTTTATTTTTTATTTCTTTTCATTATTTTGTTAAGTTTTCAAATTTGACGAATTTATACGTGCAGGGTTGTAGCTGAATTTTCGCGGTCTAATACATATAGAAGCTAACCCTTTCTTGAGTTCTTCAAGAATTTTGTGGTGTACAATATTTTAAAATTATCAGTAATTCACTTTAGCATGGGTTAAATTTATGCTTTAGAAAAAAAATACTAGTACGACTTATGCCAAATTTAAAGACATGTATTATAGACCAGCATGTGAACACGGTAACACCACGTATCAAAATACAAATTTTTAAATGCCAATTCCTATTAGTACCTTGCTTTTATTTTTAGCTTTGTTTTTTTGTGGAGGATCACCATTTACTTATGTTTTAAAAGGGGAGGGAAGAGAGGGTAGATTTTTTAAACAAAATAATGATCGAAAAGAAATGAAAAATGAAAAAGAAATAGGAAAATAAAGGTTATATCTAAATACTTAAACAAAATAATGAAAAGAAATAAAAAAATAAAAATCTAAATACTTAAACAAAATAATGAAAAAAATGAAAAATGAAAAAGAAATAAGAAAATAAAGGTTATATCTAAATACTTAAACAAAATAATGAAAAGAATAGGAAAATAAAGAAATGATCATATAGGGATTTGAATGCAACACCTCAAGGTTAGAGCAAACTTCTAAAATATCCCTTAACCATTGAACCATTCAACATTTATATATGTAGCGCGATTTTGTACCGTGCTATATTTTAACAGCAAAAATATCGTTAAAGTATAGCGCGAAGAATTTCGGCGTTATATATAGTATTGTAATTTTTTTTTTTACACATTAATTTTTTTTTTGTCCAAAAGGACAACAAAAAGGTTCCGAAATCAAGGATGGAGTACTAGTATATTAGCATCTGCCGTCCAAAATATTGCACGTGTGATCATGGCAAATGACACATTCATTAAATTTAACTTATAAGTTTTGTGATCATAAACTCCCGCGAGGATTCAAATTCGACGATGCACACACAGAAAACAGATGAGACAAAATAACTATATGTCTATTTATATTTATATTTATATCTATCTACACTATATTGAAAGCACAAAGACTCTTGATAAAATATCGTTCATTTTTTTTATCTCTTGAAAATAAAGTTCACATTGGACAAAAATAATCATTGTTATCTTATTATTTTCCTAATATTTAGGATTTAAATTAACTAAAATTTTAATAAATTATGTAAGAACTACTAATATTTAGAAATTTAAATGTTTTCATAATTAAAATATTCTTAACATACAGAAGGAGTCATAACTAGGCGTTTTGAAATAAAAAATAATTATTTCAAAGAAAAATTCGTATCCTTTTATTCTCGTAATAATAGAAAACAATTAGAATTGGCAATCAATTGGGATGAAAAAGTAATAAATATTCTCTAGTATAATAAAGAAAGCTTAATAATCAGAGCATATTATTGTCAATATGTATATGATTCTTTTTTTTATTTTTTTAAAACTTTCTTGGCTAATGTAATTTTCGAGTCCGCTGTACAAAAATGCATCTCGAGATCAAGTGTAATCTGATACAAATAACGTCATTTGGTTAATCGTTAAAGCAATGAAAACTTGTTATTCAAATGCAATTAATATAATCTTTACTTGAATAGTCTGATAAATAAAGAAGTTTTTTCCCTATCTTTTTTCTTTTCTATAAAAAGCAAGTTGAAATTTTAAAATATACACTCGTCAGCCATGCCGTCATATTTAAAATGAAAAGAGTAGGAGTATACTCGTGGAGTGACTATATTAGAATTACTTATACTCCAAAATTTTATTAAAAAATTAAATATTTCGTAACACCTTAATAATTTGCACCTAGTACCCTCTTCCCCACTACATGCCATCGTTATCAACTTGAAAAAAAGTCTAAGCTAGCGTTTGACAATAGATTTCTAAATTTGTTTTAAAAAATTTAATTTGAGTGAAGTTTGGTTTTAAGATGAAAATGTATTTGAACATATGTTTTCAAAACATATTTTGGAAAAATATGTATAAAATTTCCAAGTTTTGGGATTTTGGCCCAAAATCAGCAATTGGGGTGATTTTGGGATTTGAAATTTGGGATTTTGCCAAAATGTAAGCAAAATTTATGGCCAAACATGAGTTTGCCAAATAAATCTCAAATTTATTTTTGCAAAACTTATGGCCAAACGGGTCCCAAAATCATAGCTCACGTTTCATCATTGATTTTAGTTGCTTCTTTTCATGTACTATAATCAGCTTTTAAAAAAAATTGGAAAAAATTTCAAGTACCAGTTTTTGGGTAAAATTTGTTCTTCCATTCGCGAAACTTTATTTTTTCAAATAAAATACACGTCTAAACACAACTCCAATTTCCAAAAAAAAAATTCAACACAATTTTAATTTTTTTGTTTTGAATTTCAACTAAATATATATTCTTTTTTTTTTTGGTTTCCCACCCGGTGTCTGGTATCCGTATTGAAGCCTGACTATATCCAAATTCGCGCCGCGTATATATATTCAAATGCTAGCTTAGCAGTTGGTTTAGCATAAGATAGGAACTAGATAATGTCTTGGGATAGCTAGTAAAAAAAAAAAATAAGTACCACTCCTAGAAGGCGTTTGGACATGAGAATTGTAAAATCCCGAAAAATGGTGAAAAAAATTCTCGAGTGAAAATGGTATTTGAAATTTGGAGTTGTGTTTGGAGATAAATTTCAGTTTGGGTTGTTTTTGAAGTTTTGTGAGTGATTCGAATAAAAATTTTGAAAAATAACTTTTTGGAGTTTTTCAAATTTTCGAAAATTTTCAAAATGCATCTTCAAGTGAAAATTGAAAATTTGATTAACAAACGCTGATTTCGATCAAAAATATGAATTCAAAAGAAAAAAAATTGCATTTCCAAACGGGCTCCTAGTATAATAATTGCGATGTGCGAGATAGTGAAAGGGACTGATTCAGAAAGAAAAGAAGTTAAGGGGCAAAACTCAAATTAAGAACTTTGACTGAGAGATTAAAGAGAGCACATAAAGATCCGCAAATAGCAGGAGAAAATACGCAACGTCTATTCCATGCTTATTGGATTCTGAACTATGACTGATTCACTTGCTTTTTCAGGTTAGGGTTCTTTCTGATCATCTATTTCATTCTGTGGACAATCCATCTGTTGTTCATGCATTTCAATTCAATGCTGATGAATAAACCTGAATTTGCAACTTTCTTTTTTGGCAGTTTTTTTTTCTTTTTTAAATCACGTTCCTTATTTGACTTCTGAATTTTTAACATTTGATGCTTCAATTTTGAAATCGGACTGCTCATTTATACTATATTGAAAATACATGTGTTAATCAACAAATGGAAGTGCTTTGTATGCAAAATTGCGCAAACTGGCCCAGACGCTACCGTCATAAAAATAACTGAATAAATATGATATTTATACTGAATGTTTTCATTTATTTTTCGATAAAGTATCCATAGCATGAAAGAAAAGGAAATTTGCAAATCGCAACGAGAAATGAAATACTGACATTTCTGATAAAAATTGGAACTTTTCTTGTTGGATTGCCGGTCGTCAAATAGTGTTTTAACTGAGTGCACTGTTTCTAGACCATTTTGGTGATGTCTGCGTGGAAACGGCCTCTTTGCAGAAATGTAAGAAAAGGCTGTATAGGTATGTGTCCACTCTCTTCTAGCTCCCTAGTGGGAAAGCACTTCTTACGCGAGATAAGCCACATTTTGGACTAGGAATAATAAGTGCTTTTAGGATATCAGAATCATGTAGAAGAGTAGTCTAAAATTTAGTTGACATTAAAGTCAAATACTTTTCCTGGTATATTGAAACATTGTCTTGCAACAATATAAATCTGTATTTCCGTTAGCGAGGTAAATATCCAGGGGTAGCGAGCAGGGTGAACATGTTGCTTTTGTGCAATTCATCTAAAACTGGACAGTTGCAAATGCTATAAATCTTGTATTTCGAAAATATAATTGCTCTGAGAAATACAACAGCAGTAGCATCATTAATATCACTCTGGTTGTATACCTAGATTGGCGAGATTTCCTTTTTACTAAACAACACTTTGTGGGAATACAAAAGCTTAGGGAGAAATTCTGTAAGGCTTTTTTTTTTCATTCTAACAAAAAAGGGGAAAGAAATCCAGTGAGGCTTAGCTTCGTGTTTTTAAGAAATGCATGCAGTCTGACTCCAGCCAATAGATTTGTCTTACTTTTTCCATGAATTGTTCCAAGATGATTTTCGCTTTGTCTCAATAGTCCGTTATTCATCGCTTTTTCAATATTATATGATCCCACTTGAATACCTGATTATGTTTTTGCCAAAGTATTAGAAATCGCAAAATCATTGAGAAGTAGCTATTAACTACTATATCCACTTTTCCTTAAACTAATACATATATTTAACAAAACATACCCAGTGAAAATAGGGACATAAGCACGGGATAGAGGGATTGCATGTGAAGGGAGAAAATGCGAGTCTGGGTAGTTTTGTTTGCAGCTCCCTACTGGGGATGTGCTTATCTTTAGCATTCTTGCCTTGTTAGCTATCTGCAATTCTGCATAGCAGTAGTTGCTTCAGCTGCAAGCTTATATACTTTATAACTCTAGAAAATTATGCCGGAAATGGACTGGTGGGACAGTTTCAATTCTGTAACTTATTGCTTTACTCTTTACGTTCTGTCACAAATGGTGACATTGTGTACTTCTTTACATTCTTGAGTAAGGCATTTCACCGAAGTAGTAGTTGGAGAAGCTTATCAGGAGAGAACTTTTTTTTTTTTTCTTCTGATTTTGTTAATGATAGAATATATATATATATATATATATATATATATATATATTTGTTTATTTTGCTTAGAAAATATTGGGCTAGCTTATTAGCATATATTGTTCTTACCTTTTATTTTCAGAAGAGAAAAAGAAAGAAGAGCTAAACATGTTAGACTTTTATTTATTAAGAAAAACTTGTTAGACTTTTGGGAAGTTGATGGTGCATTAATTTTTGTCCATATAGACTAGATTAGAGACTTTCCTTTTCTAGAGAATAGGGATCTATCTATTGATTTTATAAAGACTAGATTAATACTTTCTTCTACTGGTGAAGTGTGAAACATGCTAGACTTTTCAACCAGCTGATAGATCGTTCTCCTTGTGGACTAGATTCTAGTGGTGAGGTTTGAAACTTGTCAGACTTTCAAACAGCTGATGTGCATAAAGCTTTGGCCTTATAGCCAAAATTTGAGATTTTCTTCTACTGGTAAAGTATGAAAAAATTGCTTCCAACTTGTCGGTTGATGACAAGACAGAGAATGATGATAACCTGGATCTTGTTGATATATGTATTTTTCTATGGAATTATTTGAACCTTGCTTCTTGCTGTAATGGAAATTGAGAGGAGAGAATTAGGGGCCTGGATGCTTTGAATATAACTGAAACCATATTTCTTGGTTCAACACAGGAGATATGTTGATTGATGGATTTGATGAAGGAAAAGGAGAATTTTGCAAGCATGTGGAGGTACTCTGCTTGCTTTCCCTACTATAGTGTGCGCTCTGAGGAGCTTTTCTTTGTTTGTTGTTGCTTCTTTCTCTTTTCTCCAATTAAGATGGCATGAGAAAATCAATGGACCACATATACTTTAGGTGCAACAAGACACAATTCTGGCACCTTCATTAGGTCCCTCATGCAAAGCACTTAACATTAAAGGCCTGTATCCTTTATTTGCTCTTATTCATGATTAATATCAAGAACGATTGTCTATTAACTTTTGACAGTGGCCAAAAACCATGCAGGCAAAGTGGATTATGTTATTACTGGATAACTAGTTTGAAAGAGTTATACTGGATGAGAAGAAAATATTAAGTTAAGAGTCTGAGTGTTTATGATTTGGTTAGAAAAGAAAAGATCTTATGAGCTCTGTCAATTTCAGCTTTATGTATCGAGACAATAAATTTTGACGAGTAATGTACCCTGTGTGAACTATTTGATTACAAATATCTGTTTATGTTTATTATCTATCACTTTTGTGGGATTACATTGAGTTTGTTATTGGTGCGCTTGTTGTTGTTGTGGTGGTGGTTGTTGTTGTTGTTGTTGTTATCTATCATTTTTGTCACCCAGGTATATGGGGTTTCTGGCTGCTGTGGTCAAGACTCTACAGTGATCATAGGCTTGTGATATATATTACGCCTTAAATGCCTATGCCTTAATCATATTTTTTGAATATTTGATTAAAAATTCATTCTTAGTTCTGTTACTCAAGTTCCTTTAAGAAAGTGTACCTGCACACCAGTTTAAGCCTTTTGGTTTTGAGTTATTTGGCTTATTTATTTGATTTTATATAATGCAAAGGGTTTGTCCATGTTTTATCTTTTAATTATGGCCTGTAAAAAATCCTTTTAATTTTGGCCCTTTAATTCGGAAAATGACTGCCTCATCCAGTGCATTTCTGTTGCCTATGAGAAGCTACTTACGCAGCAGTATTCAATATGAAACTAAAATGTGATTTTGAAGCCTTTCTGTTTAGCACCTATCTATATCGGTCAAAAGAAGGTTTGTTCAAATGTATATTTACATAGTTCTGTGCACTTTATAGAACACAGATACTTTTGATCTTAGATGTCCATTTCCTTTAGATTATATTCCAC
>ML292462.1:0-32919 GCA_005239495.1 Nicotiana undulata | reverse complement strand
CCCTTTTTTTTTTTTTTTATTGGTTATCTCTTGTTTATGTTATACAAGAAAGCTTGTCCACTTATTCCAAATCAAGTAGGCTGATGGGCAAGTCTAGATGGAGCTCATTAATTTAGATAATCCTTTTAACCAATGTACTGCTGATGGCTTTTTCCTTTTCCCCCTTTTTTCCAGGTTAAGGTTGACCCAGCGAAACTTCCATCTTTGACTTGGCAGCGCAAGTTAAACTGTGATGATATTTCCCTTTCAGAATTCAGTCTTAAGCTGAAAGAAATGGTTTCTCTGGTATGTGGATAAACTCTGACGTGGTCTCACTGCTCGAGCAAAGTCTTTAGCGGTAACGTATTGAGAAGTATTTTAGAAATAAAGGAGCTCTATACTTTTGTGTGAATACAGTGAAGAAGCATGTTTTCCAGCCTTTAGATCAAATTAGGAGCCAGCTAAAAGCCGTTTTAGCTTTGTGGGAATTTTGCTGACCTAATCCTAGATTTGTGTCTAAGTCAATCGTACTCATGTGTTTATGAGGCTGATTATATACCTGTCTACAGAAGTCTCCGAAGCAAACTGTAATTTAAGTGCATGCATGAACTTATAGCTAGTTAGACATGTTATCAAATAAAAACACAGGTACATGAAAATGCACGCACCACGGGTGTAAGTTGGTAATGTGACATCTGCGAAATTTGTGTCTCTTTTCAGCTTGAACTCATTGTTTGTTTTCTTGTGGTGCTTTTTGTTTCATGTAGGCTCCTCTAGGTTTCCGTCTGTGGAGATTTCTACAAGAAGAAAAAGCCAAGGGAAAGGTGATTTCTTTTGTTGCAAGTTTAAGTATCATCTTTCGAATTATAAGATGCATTCGTCACCTATATTTTCGTCTCGCAGGATGGTCTGTTTATTAATCCTTTCATAAAAAGGATCTACTCATCATGCCAAGGAGTTCCCATTGGTGGTATGGGGTATGTCACAAGATATTGAACATTCTTTTGTCAAGAGAATTTGCTGTAGTATTACAATCTTCTGTTAGTGGACTTTACCGCGATTTGACTTGGAATATTGTTCAAAATAAAAATTTGCTGCACCTAGTGTTACTATCTTAAATATTAACATTTTTGTCATGCTTGCGTGATGATCCATTTTCTCCGTACAAAATTATATTACATTTCCATGTTACCGTTACACTGTATTCTGCTCCCATTACAATGTTAATGAATTCATATCATTTGATGGATCAGCAAGAATTTCTTTTCCCTATTCACTGTCAAAGGAGTTAGTTACCCTACGTGTCTGCACACTGATTAAGAAGATATGTGATATATTGTTTGTTCCAGCTAGTTCAAATGAATTATTTGATGTGTGTTGCATAAAAGTATAAAAAAATACAGTGCAGGAAGCATAGGAAGAAGCTTCAAAGGTGAATTTTTGCGCTGGCAAATATTTCCTAGGATATGTGAAGATACACCAGTTCTGGCAAACCAATTTTCTGTAAGTTCTATGAAGTATGACTATATAATGCTTTGCATTTCACAAGTACATACTGTTTCCTTCAATACTCCAGATGATCTACTTTTAAAAAGAAAAGATTTGATGGAGGAGTTCAAATACGATATTGCTACATTACAAGAATAAAGCATTCCAATCACTTTTGTACGCTAAGCAAGATATTTCTTAAGAACGGCTTACACGAAATGCTGTTCACAAAAGGTTGAATTTTTTGTTAATTGTATCCTTTCATTTCCATTTCTTTCAAATACATAACTGGAAAAGATCTGATGGAGGACTTCAAATGAGCAGGTCAGTTTCAACTTTAATTGATGCAACATTGCTACATCACAAGAATAAAGCATATCAATCACTTTTGTAACAAGATATTTCTTGAGAAAGCCCTTAAACGTGTCACAAAAGGTTCTGGCATTTCTTGTAATTATATTCTGCCATTTCCTTTTCTTTCAAAATAATAAAAAAATAAATAGCTGAGATAGGTCATGTGCATGATGTCATGCTATGTGCATTGTTTCCAGAGGTAATTTTTGTTGGCATTTGAACACTTTTGGCTAGGATATGTACATAAACCTTTATTGCTTCTAACCTTGATCATCTACGACGACCTTGATTTGATATTATATTCCTACTAGTTTTTAGGCACGCTCGTTGCGTGTGTACCCTATATCAAGGGGAATAACTTTTATACCCTCGAGGCTAAGGGTTTCAAGTTAAGCAGGTCTAAGACTTGGAGTGCAAGTTTAGCGCCGAGTCGAGTGAAGTAGGCAGGGACGTGAAGCTTGGATCTCAGGTCATCCCCAAGAGGGACAACTTCAAGTACCTTGGGTCGGTGATTCAGGGGGACGGAGAGATTGGCGAGGACGTCACCCATCGTATTGGGCCGGGGTGGATGAAATGGAGGCTTGCATCAGGAGTCTTGTGTGACAAGAAAGTGCCTCCGATACTCCAGGGTAAGTTTTACAGAGCTGTGGTTAGACCGGCCATGTTGTATGGGGCAGAGTGCTGGCCGGTTAAGAACTCCCATATTCAGAGGATGAAGGTTGCGGAGATAAGGATGCTCAGGTGGATGTGCGGGCACACTAGGATTGACAGGATTAGGAATGAAGAAATTCGGGCGAAGGTGGGGGTGGCCCGGTGGATAAGAAGATGTGGGAAGCGAGGCTCAGATGGTTCGGACACGTGCGGAGGAGAAGCCTTGATGCCCCTGTGAGGAGATGTGAGCGGCTGTCGGTGGTTGGCTCGAGTAGAGGTAGAGGGCAGCCTAAGAAGTATTGGGGAGAGGTGATTAGGCAGGACACGGCGAGATTGCGGATTACCGAGGACATGGCCCTTGATAGGAAGGTCTGGAGGTCTAGCATCAGGGTTGTAGGATAGGGGATTCTAGAGCTTTTCTTACTTCATCCCGAGGTGAGGCGAGGTTGGGTAGGGTTTACCATAGATGGCTTGCGTATTGTATTGTGCTCCCGGTCGGTAGTTTCTGGTTGATATTATTGCATGTCATTTATTTTATGCTTTCTTGTTTAGGCTATTATTTCTGCGATTTCTGCTGGAGTTACTAATGAATTGTCTTTTCTTTTCTTGTTTTACTTCCCTAAGCCGAGGGTCGATTGGAAACAGCCTCTCTGCCCTATCGGGTAGGGGTAAGGTCTGCGTACGCATTACCCTCCCCAGACCCCACTTTGTGGGACTTTACTGGGTAGTAGTAGTTGTTGTTGTAACATAAATGATGTACTCAAAGAATTTGTTTCAGTTATAAAAGATAATATTAGAAAAAGCAAAAGGCATTATTTCTATAGTTTTTCATACAAAAATTTAAATCATCATCTCTTATTCTTCTAGTATTTTTTAATTTTGTAAGAGTTACCTTAGAAGACAGTGGTTCCAAGGTGTAGAGGCAAAATAAGAGGTTCATGGTCAACTCAATTTGATTGGATTTTCTTCTACTTGAACATATGAACATTACTACCCCTAAGCATTATCTGATATTAATTATTGAAAGATTATCGTATGCAAACAATACTACCATAAATATCTAAATATTGTGATAAAAATGATCCTTGATGGTTTCTGATATCCAAAAAACTACTTCTCACAACAAACACAACAATTAATTGGCAAATGCCTAATTATTATTTGTTACTGGTATATGATTTTTGGAAAAATGATATTATTTCATACTACAATGTTGCAAGAGGTGAATAAATAAATTTAATAAAAAACTTTAAAGTTCATACGGAAAGTAGAGTATTTCGATTGATCTCCAACTCTACTTACATATAAAAGAGAATCTTCTATCAGAATTTAATTTATTGTTGATGGGTTTCTTCAGCAGATGAGAAAATTGAGTAACAATTTAATTGTGTAAGTGTTGATCTTTGTTAACTGATGAGATAATTGAACAAAGTGACAGACTATTGCATTTATTAACGGTTGCTCTACCTAGGGGTGTCAGCAGATATTTAAGAACTATCTAAACCGACCGAATTGAATCGTACCGAACCGATTTTAGGTTTCTTTAATAAAATCGTAGATTTTTATTTAAATTTATAACTGTACCGATAATTAGGGTAGGTTTTTTATTTTATTAAAATAAATTGAAAAAATACCCAACCGTATTGAATAAATTTACATTGTGAAAAATATACTTATATATTAATTAAAAATAATAAAGCATTAATTTTTTCTTGAGCATTGGAGTTATGAAATAGTTATAAGACAACAAGTAACTAAACTCAAAATTCTAATTCCCAAACCTATTATGCTACTCCTATTGTTGAAACTAAATTATTTCTAGCATATTCACTAGCAAGACACAAGGTATTCTAGTGATTATGAGTAGCAGACTACAATGTATTGAATATGTTTCCTGTCGTATAATTTAGATTTATCTTTTAAAATATTTCATCTTCTATAGACTTTATTCTTGAATTCCAGCTTGTTTAATATCATTCCACTCGTGTAATTTATATTTTCTTTGCACCTGTTTAGTGTCTTTATGTTGCTGTAGAATAGTTGATGGATCTATATTCTAACCATCTTTCATATTTTCCTAATTCAACACCTTTTAAATTGTAAAAAATGTCTAGAGAGTTTTGCTAAGTCCTATAAAAGTACGTATGTTATTGTATTCTACTTCTACTAGTGATTTTTACATATCATTCAAAAAAATTTACCGAAATTAACCGAACCGTACCGATACCGAAGAGAAGCCGACATGATTGGGACGGTTTCGAAAAGTCTAATTTTGGTTATACATAATAGAATAACCGAAAAATTGGGGTGGTACAAATTTTATAAAATAACCGGTCGAACCAAACCATTGACACCCCTACTCTACCCATTACAATATGAAAGGTTGCACTTTTTAATGCACCATCATTAGTTATTATCTATTACAACAGAATATATAAATTCATCAAGTGTAAATGCATATCTTTGCAGAGAATACCAAAGGTCTTAGTAAAAGTTGACTATTTGAATAATTATAATGTATAAATTTAAAGAACCTAATAATGATCCGTAATAGAAAAGGTTTATTTGCATTATCTTTATGATTATTAAAAGTGCACTATTTAAGTGTATTTACTATTTTGTACATTTCTATTATTGTAGTGTTGTTTCCTTAAAAGTGTAAAAAGATCACTCAACTTTTGAGGGGATACTTCCGTAATTCAACTTGGATTTAAAGGCTTCCCACATATAATATAGTATGATCTTTGTTGATTCTGTTTCAACACCCCAACAACTTTTGGGCTATTTTACATTGTTACTAGTTTAGAATTTGTTTTTTCATATAGACTTCACATTGCACGTGTGGGGTGTCAATGGATATTCAAAGACCGACTATACCGATCGAACCGTACCGCACCAAACCGATTTTTAGGTTTCTTTTTAAGAAACCGTAGGTTTGTATATAAATCTGTAACCACGCCGATAATAAGGATAGGTTTTTTATTTTATAAAAATACCGAAATGTACCGAATAAATTTACATGTCAAAAATATATTTATCTAGTAAGTTTAAAAATAATAATGCATTAAATTTTTCTTTAGGCCTTGTAATTATAAAAACTATTAGAAGCCAACAAGTAATTAAACTCAAAATACTAATTCCTAAAACCTATTATGCTACATCTACTTAAACTAAGTTATTTCAAGTATCTTTATTAGCAAGACACAAAGTATTCTAGCGATAATGAGTAGAAAACTACAATGTATTGAATATGTTTCCTTTCATATAATTTAGATTTATCTTTTTGAATATTTAATCTTCTATAGACTTTATTCTTGAATCCCAGCTTGGTTAATATCTTTTCACTCGTGTGATTTATATTTTTTTGCCTTTGCTTGGTTTCTTTTACGTTGTTGTAGAATAGTTGATGGATCTATACTCTAGCCATCTTTCATTCTTTTTTAATTCATCACCCTTTAAGAAGTAAAAATGTCTAAAGAGTTTTGCTAAGTCCTATAAAAGAACGTATGTTATTGCATTCTACTTCTACTGGTGAATTTTTCCTGATATTTAAAAGAATACCGAAAATTAACTGAACCTTACCGTTACCGAAGAGAAACTGACATGATTGGGACGGTTTCGAAAAGTCTAATTTTGGTTATACGTAATAGAATAACCGAAAAATTGGTATCGTCCAAATTTTATAAAATAAACCGAACCATTGACACCACTATGCACGTCATCTTTTTTAAGGTTTAAGAGCCATTGCTTCGTCACTTAAAGCAATGAAGCGATGTGAAGTGAGGCGCTTCGTAGGTGAAGCAAAGCGATTAGAGAAGTTCACAATTGCACTTCAAACAATGGTGTACAAAGTGATTGCAATGAGAATCAATCACTTCTTTGAATCTCAACTTTGTGGAGTTGGATTAATATCTGCATTTTGGTATATTGGATACTGAAGTTTGTTTTATTTAATTGAAATTTAATTTTTGTTGTACTGAATTGGTAGATGTTTGATATCTTTTAATTTCTTGTAATTTGTGTGTTTTACTCAAAGAAGCGTGTATTTCACTTGTTGCTTTTCACTTCAAGGCCCATGGATTGTCATTTTTGGCGCTTTCCACTTCTAAAATTACTCGGATATACCTTTAGCTTGGTCCACTTTACTAGGATTCAATGTACATAGACACAAAAGTAGTAAACTATGAAAGATCATGCAAAAAAAGAAATTTAATTAACCAACGAGTTAAACAGTTCTATATATGAATACAATTCCCTTGTATGGTAAAGAAGATATAGGAAATCTGAAAATAGAGCTTCACTTTGTGATGGCAAGAGAAAAGAGAAATTTCTGAATCATGGAGTAGTCTATGCTTGTGCAATGAATTGCTTCCTTTATTAACTAAAACTGTTATATTAGTCTCTGCGAATAAAACATTCACTTAAAACATCATTATTCTGAAAGTCCTTAAAACTGAAAAGCATGGAATACCTTATTTGCTGTTATTTTTCAGCATGTGGCCTCATTTGAATATGGATAACTTATGCAGATATTTGTTAGACGTCCAAATGGTGAAAATTATTCTACTGTGTTGTGCCCAAGAACTCCAAAGTAAGGAGCTATTCTTTTCTTTGCTCTTAGATGGTTTTAGTTCTTGCTATTATCTTGGCTTCTCACAATATTATTATTGTTTTTTTGGTGATAATGTTGTGTTATTTGGAAATTCGAAGAACTAGTCGAATAAAAAAAAAGTTGTATCTATCTTGAATATATCTTTACATAGGAGATTCAGTAGTAAGGTCCATTAATAGTTTGTGAGTAAACAGTGATTCTACAGCTTCTGGAATAGGATCCTGGGACTGGAATCTGGGTGGCCAAAATTGTACATATCATGCTCTGTTTCCAAGAGCCTGGACCGTATACGATGGTAATTTCATGTTTGACCAGCATATTCACTAGTTTGATGTGCTTCATAAGGGTTGTCTTATAGTTTTTATATTTATCAAGGGGAACCTGATCCAGAACTCAGGGTAGTATGCCGTCAGATCTCTCCTTTTATCCCCCACAACTATAAAGAGAGCAGCTTACCTACAGCAGTCTTTACTTTCACGGTTGGGAAATATTCAAATCCTCTTTTTATCCCTCCATTTTTCTGGTGGAGATGTATTTTGTAGCATTAACTTTGCAATTTGAATGTGATTTTGTTCAGGTTCATAACTTGGGAAAGACGTCTGCAGATGTCACTTTGCTTTTCACTTGGGCAGTAAGTTCTCTTGCGTGACTTTGATTTACGCAGTATATAGATTATGAATGTTAATGCATCTGTTTCCATCTTTGGTAATTGTTGTATTTACTCGTTCTTAAGAGTGGGAAGGGTAGTAAGTAAAACATTTTTTCATCTTTTTTTTTTGTGTTCCTAGAATTCTGCTGGTGGAGATTCTGGAACTTCTGGCCGTCATTTCAATTCAAAATTTAGGTCAGATCACTTTTAGCAAGGTTATGACTTAGTCTTTTAAGTCCCAATGCTTTATTATACTTTTCTTTTTTGTTCATCAGTAGACGTTGCCTGCTTTTCTGAAGCTGAAACTTTACACTACTTCGTTTCTATTTTCTGAATGTATTACGTTGCTAATCAGCTTTGCTATGTCCTAAAGTGGATGTGCCTTCTGTTCTGAGATCTCCTATAATCTTTCCTAAAACTGAGACGGACATACGTTTACATTTCTCAGTACGGCTTCATCCTTTTTTTGTCCGTGAAAAGTCAAAAAGTAGCTTGCGGTCTTGACATGTTCCCTATTTAAACAAAAGGTAGACATTTTGAAGTCTACCCTGAAAGATCCTGCCAAATCCTAGGTAATTCGATTTGGGACAGTGTACAAGGGACACACTATACTCATCAATCTTGCTGTAGCTTTACAGGCACTTGCCTTACAGCTTTAAGCTTTATTCTTGAAATATGTGCCAACTGCCAATTAACCTAACAGAAATAATAATAGGAGACAGAAAACTGACTATGTTCTTGGGAATACTGACTTGTTATTCTAGGTAGACACTTCCCATCCACAAAGAAAATGATTAACCTTTTCTTTAAAATATCTTCCTTTGTTTTTGTCAATAACTTGTTCTTTGATGATGAATTTTAGAATGGAAGATGGAGTCCAAGGCGTACTCTTGCACCACATGTAAGTTTCACCTTCTTGTTATAGAAAAGAATGAGAGTAAAAACAAACCAAAAAATATATATATGAGAAACTTGGTTAGGAATTTTCACAACATAAAAATTGTGGGGTTCTAGACAATATGTATTACCATACTCTGTGAATGCAGGACTTCCAAAGAACGGCCCTCTGTAACTTTTGCAATTGCAGCAGAGGGAAACGCTGCAGTTCACGTCTCTGAGTGCCCTTTCTTTGTAATATCTGGAGACTCCCAGGGAATTACAGCAAAAGACATGTGGAATGAAGTAAAAAAGGTGCTTGCAATTTAAAAATAGACTAACTTGTTTATTTTTTTCAGATTCTTTTTCATGGAGTTCCATATCTGGACCTTTTTACTACCAGCCATATTACACGTGCACTGCCACACAATCATTAGTGCTTATTTTCTATTTTTAACTAATTTCCTTTGTGATTTAATATACTATGTATTACCTTATCAAAAAAAACAAAAGAATAAGAAGATACTATGTTTGTTGAAGTATCTTCTGATCATTTCTTTCATTCTCAAAAAGAAAAATCTTCTGATCATTTGATCGAACTCTTTCTTTCCTACCCCTCAGTTGTGAGAGCTTGTTAAGATTTTGATGACACCGTAACATTGTTGACATCTCAGACTTCTGACTACTGAATTTCCCTACAGAAAGATTTTGATTTGACTTTCTATTAAAGGTATGCCTCTCTCTTCCCCACTTCCAAAATTTTCTTGACCCATTTTTCTCAAACTTAAAGAGGCAGATAGAGTGAGCAACACGAGAGGGGAGGGGGCCTCACTGGTTACCATATTTCAATTTATTCAGCTATCCAGTACCAGAAATAGGAAGAAGGGAAGTGTCTAATTAGTAGAAGGTCAAAATCTTCTACTAATTAGTAGAAGTGTCTAATTAGTAGAAGGTAATTGAGAAGGAAAAATTCCTCAAAATCATACTGTCTACTCCCTGCTTAGCAAAGAAGCTAGAAAAGAGGACAAGACTTCCTGTGTTGCCAACCCACCGACACCTCTGGAGGGCCTCACTGGTTACCATATTTCAATTTATTCAGCTATCCAGTACCAGAAATAGGAAGAAGGGAAGTGTCTAATTAGTAGAAGGTCAAAACCTTATTTTAATTGCAGATTAAAATCTATTTATGACACTTGCAAAAGTGGCGTAACCATTCCATTATCTGCATTATACTCTCTTTGATATTTTGTGTATACTTGTCTCTATGTGGCTATTTGGTACTTTGTCTCCTTCGAGCTATCTTTCCGGAGAACCATTGCAAATCTAAACATGCTTCTGGTGTTAGAAGTTTCCACTATTGCTGGACGACTAATTGCGTACTCTGTGCACCTAAAGCAGTTTTCCTCATCATTATTACTAAGGGTTCTGAAGAATTCATGAGGACATCTATCAGCATTTTGAATAAGAATATTGGTTTATAGAATATGGAACCCGCAAACGATCAGTTCTTTATGGTCTTTTTTCTGAATTTCTTTTGGTGTTGAATTTATATTATTTCTTACACCTTGAAGGGGAAGTGTTCAGGGTTTAAACTCATTCTATATTCAAATATTTAATAAAATTGTTTCTCATTTGCTTATCCTGTTCTTTTCCTTGTCTTTATTTTGATTTCATTCTTTTTTGGGTTCTCTAACTTTTGGTATACTGCTTGTATACTAGAGATTTCCCATCATTAACAAAATTAGAATTTATCAAAGGAAAAGAAATCATCAATCTTGACAGAAGTTGACCTGTTTCTTTTCTGATAGAATGGATCCTTTGACCACCTTCAATCTGAGGAAATATCAATGCCTTCTGAACCGGGATCACTTGTTGGAGCGGCAGTTGCAGCTTCACTAACTATTCCAGCAGATGATGTAAAAAGTGTGACATTCTCATTGGCATGGGCCTGTCCTGAAATTAATTTTGCAAGTGGTAGAACTTACCACAGGCAAGTAGTTATAACTTTCTACTAGTTTGTACACATGATATAGCATGTTTCTTGCGCTTTTCCTGATTAATGTTGCTCTATGAATAGGCGCTACACAAAGTTTTATGGTACTACGGGGCATGCTGCTGCAAAAATTGCTCATGATGCTATCCAAGGTAAAGCTTCATTAAAGCTACCATATTCTCAACTTGTGCTCCTAATGTTTTAAAGATGGACTTCCGGATGTACTGGGTTCCATTTAATATTGTCTTCATCTACTGATACCACCACCTAAGATCCTCAGGATGTACATATCCAAAAATACTATTTTTAAATATTATTTTCTTGATGGAACTCAGAGCACGCCCAGTGGGAGTCACAAATAGAAGAATGGCAGAAACCTATTCTTGAAGACAAGAGACTTCCCGAATGGTGAGCTTTCATTTTCTTATGTGCACCATGCATTACCAGATTTTTAGGAATTCTCGTGTTTTTTTGCAGGTATCCAATAACTCTCTTCAATGAGCTCTATTATTTAAATGCTGGAGGGACAATTTGGACAGGTATACTCTGGTTTCATGTGCTTTAGTGGTGCTTTAATAAGCTAATTGGAGCTGATTCATGTTCTTTTTTATTTTATTCTAACTTTTAGATGGATTGCCACCAGTTCAAAGGTTATCAACAATTGGGAAAAAGTTTTCCATAGATAGATCTAGTTTGGATGTAAAAGAAAGTGTTGATCCAACCCAGTCAGATGACACTGCTGTTCTCATTCTTGAAAGGATGGGCTCGGTGCTTGATGAACTTCAAACTCCTGTCTCAGTAAATGCTGCTGTCGGGACAAATCTTCTTCAGAAGGGAGAGGAAAATGTTGGCCAGTTCCTCTATCTTGAAGGGATTGAATATTATATGTGTAACACATATGATGTTCATTTTTATGCATCTTTTGCTTTGACTATGCTATTCCCAGAACTTGAACTTAGCATACAACGAGACTTTGCAGCTGCTGTGATGATGCACGATCCAAGTAAGAGATTGCTCTTGGATGATGGAATGTCTGCGACAAGGAAAGTTCTTGGCGCTGTTCCTCATGATATTGGAATGGATGATCCATGGTTTGAAGTAAATTACTATTGCCTGTATAACACAGATAGGTGGAAAGATTTGAATCCAAAGTTTGTTCTTCAAGTTTACAGGGATTTTGTTGCGACAGGTGATAAAAAGTTTGCCGAAGCTGTTTGGCCATCTGTGTATATGGCAATGGCTTTCATGGACCAATTTGATAAGGATGGGGATGGGATGATAGAGAATGAAGGATTTCCTGATCAGACATATGATGTATGGTCTGTCTCTGGTGTGAGTGCATACAGTGGTGGCCTATGGGTAGCAGCTTTGCAGGCTGCATCAGCCTTAGCTCGAGAAGTAGGTGACAAGGGTTCTGAAGACTACTTTTGGTTTAAGTTTCAGAAAGCGAAGGAAGTTTATCAAAAATTGTGGAATGGTTCTTACTTTAACTACGATAATAGTGGCAGTGCCGTAAGCTCATCCATTCAAGCTGATCAATTGGCTGGACAATGGTATGCGTTGGAGTCCTATATATATATATATATATATCAAGACCAAAGGAACAATATTGAAACAGAATGTTACCCTTCTTTTTCTTCAAAGTTGTACATGCCCCTGCATTCTCCTACGTGCATTTCACACTGATCATGTCTTTCTGTTATACCAGTGTAGGTGATGCATTTGATTATGTTATGGTGCCTCTTCTTCTTTCATGATCACCATTTGCTTTATCTTTAGGTATGCTCGAGCATGTGGTCTTCTACCAATTGTTGATGAAGAAAAAGCTAAAACTACACTTGAGACAGTGTTCAATTTCAATGTCATGAAGATCAAGGATGGGAGAAGAGGAGCAGTGAATGGGATGCGGCCTAATGGAGAACCTGACTCATCTAGTTTGCAATCAAGGGAGATATGGTCTGGAGTTACATATGCTGTTGCAGCAGCCATGATTCATGAAGACATGGCTGACATGGGATTTAAAACTGCAGCTGGAGTCTATGAAACCGTTTGGTCTGAAGATGGCTTTGGGTAAGTGAAGATCCTGTTCTTTCCTTCATTTGTTTAAGGCAACTTCAACTTTAAAAATCTATGTTTTGTACGCTTTTGGTCGTTGGACTTCAAGAATTAGAGCTAAAACTTTGGCTAGTGGTACGAAGTATCTCAGGCTGTTAGATAATACAATTGTCCCTAAAGGGGATTATAATCTATTGGGCTGCTCCACCCATTGCCTTAAGGTTTTGAGTCGGATGTTCAGATTGCTCTAACATGATGTCAGAGACAAACTTTGGTAACCAACTTTCAGAGTCATTTTCTCTATATGTTAGTTCATTTTATTTACTATGGGCTTCTCTCTCTCAGTTCAACCGATCAAGACACTAACTTTGCTCCAGGCCCATCCCTTAGCACATTGAGCCTACTCTCTCTCTCTCTATCTATCTGTCTATCTCTCTCTCTCTCTATATATATATATATATATCCTTCAAGTCTAGTATTCAGACTTACTCCAAAACAAAAAAGGGATAAAAGTCTTCAAGTTTGCAGACTTAATTATATTGAGCCTCTCTCCACTTCAAGTCAACTCTTCAGTCTTCTCCAAAAAACAAAGGAATGAAAAGAAAGTCTTCAAAGTCCATGTGTCAATCCTAGAATTGGGTAACACGTGGAGGAGGGTGTTGTTGGATAATAAAAGTGTACATTAGTTGTGTAAGGATTTTGAACGGGATTATGATGTCGTGGGCTACTCCACCCATTGTCTTAATGCTTTAGGTTGGGTGCTCAAATTCTTTCACGGAGGCCAAGTTGAATGTACTTTGTTACGAGCCAAATTATGAAATCAGTAGTTAGGGAATTGACAGTTATAACTGCATTTCAAGTTTTGAAATATTAATAGGACTTTTTTTCTAATCATCGGGTTACTAAAATAAGAACTTTTTCTTCTTTTTTCCCTCAAAATTCTCCTCTCCAATTGATTGATGTTATAGATCTCCCAGTAGTTTTTGTTCAGTAGCAATTCCTCTCCCACACTTCTTAGAAGACTCGGACTTTCTAATTTTCCGAGTCATAACATTACCGTTATGATGAAAACAAGAAAGGACAGAAACTTCTTAAGAAACAGGGAAGGGAATTACTCCTGAACAGAAGTGTCAATAATTGCACTGAGCTTTCCAGAGAGAGGAAGACTTTCAATAGCAAAATCAGCAAATGACGTTGGAAACGAAGGCTGGATTTGGAGGTGCCACGTTGTTTTTAGAGTGGAGATGTGTTGCTATTTACACGGGTCAAATAGTATATACATTGGGTCCGTTTGATCTATTTTCAGTTTGGGTTTGGGTTATTCGTCTTTTCGGTTTTTATACAAACCAATGGGACGAATAAAAGTTGTACTGAAGCTGTTCTCCTAGAAATAAAAAATGTTCTCCATTATCTACTGATAAATGATAATGGTAGATACAAGCAAAATAATGAAAAGTTGAAATGGGGTAATATAAGATTTTGATAGCATAAAGAAGAAGAAAGAGAAAGTTACCCAGAATTAATAAAAGGAAAAAGGTCAAAAGGAATTAATTGAAAGAAAAATGTCAACAGGAACTGAAGAAAAAGAAAGAAAACAGAGGAGAAGTCCTCTCCTGTTTGTCCTAAAGGCTGCAAACGGAATAAATGATAAATAGTGCACATGACTGGGATCGAACTCCCGTCTTTGGGAGCCAAAGTTGTGACTTTGCCAATGGCAACCCACGGCTTTTTGTTAATCTGGGTGCCACTTAATTATCTTTCTATACTTTCATCTATATATACATATATATACAAATATTTGACTGAGGTTTGAGGGTGCCACACCCCCTCCATCCTTAATAGATCCGATCCTGTTTGAAACACAATACTGCTAAACAACTTCTAAGACAGTTATAACTGCCAATTCCCTATTTTTGATTTCAAGTGATCCTTGTCGTCAAGAATAAAATGTGGAAGGGAAATTTGGCTCCTTCGGATCAAATGTGAATCATGAACAACCAGCAATTATAAGAGTTAATATGCTGCAACAAAGTTTTCATTGATCCCTTATTCAGTAAAGAATCACCATTTACTAGCATGGAACTGTTATTGTTCTGTTCTTTTACCTTGCTAGCAGAAGTAACTGGCCTTGTAGTGGATTTTGAAGAATGACAGTGTTTGCTTCCTCGTCTAAATCCACATCTCATTATCCTTTTCTTTTACAAAGAAAATTCCTCTTAATGGTCTGGGAGCAAAATTGTAGAGCAGTTATAACTGTTAATTCCTTAACTACTGATTCCACAATGGGCTCGTAACATGCATTGTCTTTTACTTTGCTTATTTTGATATTTGTCCTCAGTACCAGCAGTACATGCCTAATCCAAGGCCAACCTTATTTGTTCTAGCTGCCTCAGATGAATTCTTGGAGAAAAAGGGAGCCTATATAAAATAGAAAATGAAATAAGGAAGTTCCATGAATAAACAACGCTGCCTACACGTGAATTAATTTTTGAGGTTGAGTAGTCTCAGTTTTACTATAGGATTTGCGAATGAATGTTGGGTCGGGCCATCTCTAATGGCATGAGCCGCATGCGAGGAGACCTGCACACAGTTTTTGGGGGGATCTGCTTGCCCTAATTACACCCCAATTGACCCCAAAAATGTGCCCTTAAGTTGTTTGGTTAGTGGTTTTCAACGTCATATGGTCCCTTTTCTTCTGCTACTTAATAAATGGCACTTCATTACAAATGAGAGGGTGGTGGAAGGGAGGGTAAGGAAGGCGGTGTCTATTTCTGAAAACCAGTTTGGGTTCATGCCGGGACGTTCTACTACGGAAGCTATCCACCTTATCAGGAGGTTGGTGAAACACTATAGGGATAGGAAGAGGGATTTGCACATGGTGTTTATTGACCTACAGAAGGCGTATGACAAGGTCCCTAGGGACGTTCTTTGGAGATGCCTGTAGGTGAAAGGGGTGCCGGCAGCCTACATTAGATCGATAAAGGATATGTATGATGGAGCTAAGACTCGGGTTAGGACCGCGGGAGGCGACTCTGAGCTTTTTCCGGTGGTTATGGGGTTACACCAAGGAACTGCGTTAGCCCGTTCTTATTTTCCCTGGCGATGGATGCCCTAACACACCATATTCAAGGGGAGGTGCCATGGTGTATGTTGTTCGCTGATGATATAGTTCTGATTGATGAGGCGCGAGGCGGCGTTAATGAGAGACTGGAGGTTTGGAGGCAGACCCTAGAGTCCAAAGATTTTCAAGTTGAGTAGGACTAAGACAGAATATCCGGAGTGTAAGTTCCATAGCGTGACGGGGAAGCGGACATGGTAGTGAGGCTCAACTCACAAGTCATCCCCAATAGAGAAAGTTTCAAGTACGTAGGATCAATCATCCAGGGAGATGGGGAGATCGACGAGGATGTCACGCATCGTATTGGGGTGGGGTGGATGAAATGGCGGTTAGCGTCTGGAGTCTTGTGTGACAAGAAGGTGCCACCGAAACTCAAAGGTAAGTTTTATAGAGCGATCGTTAGACCAGCTATGTTGTATGGGGTTGAGTGTTGGCCAGTGAAGAATTCACATATCCAGAAGGTGAGAGTAGCCGAACTGAGGATGTTAAAGTGGATGTGCGGGCATAATAAACTGGATAAGATAAGGAATGAAGATATTCGGGAGAGGGTGGGCGTTGCTCCCGTGGACGACAAGATGCGGGAAGCTAAGCTTAGGTGGTTCGAGCACGTGCGGAGGAGAACCATAGATGCCCCGGTTAGGAGGTGCGAGCGGTTGGCTTTGGCAGGTACGAGAAGAGGTAGACGACGACCTAAGAAGTATTGGGGTGGGGTGATCAGGCAGGACATGGCGCGGCTTCAGATTTCCGAAGATATGGCTCTTGGTAGGAACGTGTGGAGGTCGAACATCAGGGTTGTAGGCTAGGGGGGTAGTCGAGAGTTTTTCCCTCTTTGTACCGGGTAGTCTGATAGAGTTTTGTCTAGGTCTGTTAGCGGTCTATGTTGTGTTCACATTATTTGGTTGTTTTGCATAGTTTTGTGTTATTGCCATTTCACTAATTTTTTGTCTCTTACGGTGCTGTTATTACCTTTCTGACTTCTTTTGTTGTTATATACCTCTTCTTTTGTTTCTTTTCTGACATTATTGTCTCTTCTGTTGAACCGAGGGTCTCCCGATAACAGCCTCTCTACACTTCCGGGGTAAGGGTAAGGTCTGCGTACACTCTACTCTCCCCAGACCCCATTAGTGGGATTTTACTGGGTATGTTGTTGTTGTTCAGTACAAATGAGGTTCTATATAAATTAGAGATTCTCATGAAGTGGGTGAAAACTTTGAAGACCAGGGTTCAAATCCCATCAGAAACAAAAATACTGGGTGATTCTTCTTCCCATGTGTCTAAACCTTGGTGGACAACGTTATTTGTCACACAATTTCTAACCGAAGTGTCTACTTGGTGGACAGTTATTTGTCACACAATTTCTAACCGAAGTGTCTGCTTGGTGGACAGTTATTTGTCACAATTTCTAACCGAAGTGTCTGCTGTCAATACTAGATCTAATGTGAGTGTGTCAATCACGAATAATCTTCTTCCTGACTAATTTGGGATTGTGGCACAGTAATTGCTGTGTAGTTGCGGTTGTTTTATCCTGGTTTTAGTTAATAACTCATTGAAGTGATCAATTCCTGCACTCTGATGGGCACGTTGGAAAACCTTATAGAGTTTGATCTTTGACATTAAATTGAACTATTCTTCAATAATCTTTGTGTATCTACAAAATAAATGGATGAAGCCTAAAGCTTTAGCATTTATGTGTTCAGATTGTGGGACATGGTCTCCTTCGTTCCTTTTTTTTTTTTCCCCTGTTTCGGTGTTTGTGAGATTTTTCCTTATTCCTTGCTTACTATACTGTTCTTTTCGTTCCCAGCTATGCTTTTCAGACCCCAGAAGGTTGGAACACAGAAGGCCGATACAGAGCTCTCGGTTACATGCGTCCTTTGGCAATCTGGGCAATGCAATGGGCATTAAACCCACCCAAGATTCCCAAGCAAGAGGTGAAACCAGAATTGGAGGCAGATTCATTGTCTAGACAACATGCTGGTTTTCAAACGGTAGCTCGTTTTCTAAAGCTGCCCAAAGAGAAAGATGCTAGAAGTGTTTTTCAGGTCCTTTTCGATTACACCTGTAAACGAATGACAAACTAAAGGAGGCTTTCTGAAAGAGCCTGCAATTCCTAGATACCAGAACAATAAATATATTTGATCAATTTATAGTACATAACTTTATTATTCATCTGAATAGTGGGCGGAAAAGGTATAGTTACAAAATGATGTATCTGGTTGAACAAGTCAGAATTCATGTGCCAGTTGACAACTTGTGTTTTTATGGAAAGTGTTTCATAGAAAACATACTATGTGCCTTTTTCAAATTTGTGATGCACAAGGGTGCAACTGTCCAAGATCCTGATAATTCAATTGCCCCAATGTGCGTATATCTTAAGGTTTTAGAGCTCAAAGTGACTTGATAACAGTGTTTAGCGATGGAAGTAACAATGAAAAAATCAACAACAACAAACCCAGTTAGATCCCAACATGTGGGGTTTGAGGAGGGTAGTCTCTACGCAGACCTTACCCTACCTAATGTAGGTAGAGATGCTGTTTCCAATAGATACTCAGCTCAGGAAGGGCAAGAGGAAGAAGAGGGAAGCGAGGAAGGAAGAAAGATGGAAGAAAAAAAAAGAAAAAAATTACGATTCCATAATAAAGAAAAATAATGAAAAAAAATCAATGCTATTGAATTTCCCTCCTGACTTTAAGCTGGCACTATTTACATAAAATGCTGCATATGCTACACCCGAGGGAAGGGTAGATCCACAACCTGTATATCCCTCCAAAATTAGAGGAAAAACAGTGTTTTTTCCATACTGCACCGAAGCGTGTCCATTGGTTATTTTCGAGATGAATACTAAAATACTACATTTGGTCCATATTATATGTCTTTTAGAACTTTTGCCTACCCCTTAATATAGTTATTAATAGCATTTATCGTAAGAGTATTTGTCTATACTATATACTACTTATCATTTATCTCATAAACGCCTTACTTAATTAACACTCTACTAATTAGATCTGTAAGGGCGAATTTAAAAAGAAAAGGTCATACAATGCTTCGTGTTTTTTAAAATGTCAAATTATTTTTGAGCAAATTCAGTTTACCAAATGTAGTAGTAAAATAAATTACTGTATGTAAAGACACATTTAATCAAGTTTAAATGTGACCTTGAAACACCCCCGAAAGAAAGTTCTCCTTAAGTCAAAATGCAAAGAACATAAAATTAGTTTAATGTGGCAGTTACTATCCGTTTATTTCCAAAATTCTTGGATCTCCACACACCCCCTTATAAGTTGGATCTTGTATACAAACTCATACTCCCTTTTACTTTCTTCTTTCATTCCAAACAGAAAACTGCAAAAATTTCAATCTTCCTATTGATTAGAGCGGTTTCCATCATATGGGAAACCGCTCTTTCAATATTACCCCTGTTGAAATTTCTGGTAATATACAACAACTTTTGCTATCAAATTTCCTACTTTTGGATTTTTTGTATGTTTTTGTTTTACGATATACTTGTGCATTATGCAGTTTAGATCAAACTTAGGAAAAGTTGAGATCTTTAGTCGAGATTGTGAATTGGGTTTTGACACCCAAATCAAGATTGATTGTTTGATCTTAGGTATACCATTTATATACCATAAAGTGAGGAAGAAATTAAATATGGCTGAATTTTCCAAATATTCATGTCCTCAACCTACTAAGTGGTTGAAGGGAAAAGTGATAGGATCAGGTTCATTTGGGAGTATTCATTTGGCTATGGACAAATTGACCGGGGGACTTTTCATTGTAAAATCTGCAGACTCAGAGGCAGGACTAAAGTGTCTTGAAAATGAAGTTAAAATTCTTGAGAAATTGGATTCACCTCATATTGTCAAATTCAAAGGTAAAGATTTCTTTTTTGAAGCAAATGGTAAGAGAAAGTTGAGTCTTTTTATAGAGTATATGACAGGGGGTAGTTTAGCTGATGTGGCTGAGAAATTTGGAGGGTCATTAGATGAAGAAGTTATAAGTTTATATACTAAAGGAATTCTTAAGGGTCTAAAGTATATTCATGAAAATGGGATTGTACATTGTGATTTGAAGTGCAGGAATATATTATTAGGAACTAGTGGAGAAATCAAATTGGCTGATTTTGGATGTGCAAAGAGAATAAAAGAGAATAAGGTAAATGGTAGTCCAAAATCTTTGTCTAAGTCTATTGGTGGCACTCCTTTGTGGATGGCACCAGAAATTTTGAGAAATGAAGAGTTAGATTTTGCTGCTGATATTTGGTCTTTAGGTTGTACAATTGTCGAAATGGCGACGGGGAAGCCTCCCTGGGGTGGGGATATATGTACAAATCCCTTGGCTGCAGTTTTGAAGATTGCTTGTAGTAATGATATGCCACAGTTTCCAGCACATTTTTCTGATGATGGTTTGGATTTCTTGGCTAAGTGTTTGGAGAGGGACACTAAAAAGAGGTGGAGAGTTGAACAATTGCTTGATCATCCATTTGTATCAAAGAAAGTCAAGAATTTAGAAAAGATAGATGCTAGTACACCTGCTAGTGTTTTAGATGCTAGATTTTTCTCTGAGATGGATTTCATAGATGAATCAAGTGATGAAGATGATTCTATAAGTGGAAATCCATTCTCAATGAGATGCGATCGCGAGACTTGGATCGCGAAAAGAGGAGATAAAAATGACTTGGAATCATCAGAAAGTTGGATCACTGTGAGAAACTAGTTGAGGAAGATGTAAATACATTAGGTGAATTTTGTATGATATGTTGAAATGTACAAAAGATAGGGAAGCCTGGCATCAGAGGCGGAGCCAGGATTTCAACCTTAAGGGCTCTAAATTTTTGGATCATGACTTCAAGTGTTAATGATTGGGTCCTAGATTTCATATTTAAACATATTTCACGAATTCAAAATACTAAAATATTGTTTGAGCAAAAGTTACTGGGTTCGGCTTAACCCGTAAGGCGGCTTGTGCCTCTGCCCCTGCCTAGCACAACGGTAAGAGTTGTCGTCGTTTGACCAAGAGATTATAGATTCGAGTTGCGGACAATCTCGTGTAGAAATACAATAATAGACCTAATTTAGTCCGGACATCCCTGAACGTCGTGCATAGCATGAACGCGGACTGCCTTTTCTTAATATAGAAATATAAAAAGACAGAAGTTAGTATTGTGCCATTCTTCTGTATGAAATAGTAGCAGCAGCTATAGACAAGAAAATTAGAACAATTGTTAGCTGCCTTGGTTTTGTTTTAGATTTTGATAGTATTTATCTCTTTAGTATATGAGGCTACTTAGGGATGTGAATTGTACAATTGACACATTGCTATGTTGATTCTCATTGAATAACATTACCTTTTTTTATTTTAAATCAGTTAGCAAATGCATCTTACCTTGTGTTTTAGTTGATTGACAAAATCAGGAAACTAAATAGCAGTAGATATTTACATGAACCCTCACGGGCTTTTGTTGGTGCCTCATAATTGTCTTTAAACTTTTGTCTATATTTAAATTGTTTGACTTGTATATTTAAAATTAAGTTGAATCTTTGATTATTGAATATCGTATACTTAGAAATACGATAGACTCGCCCCTCACACCTCCACCCCCTCCCCTCCAGACGCTGATGTGGCAAAGAACATGAATACATTATCTTTTATGCGCGTGAAAGGGAGAAAAATCAAAATTTTAACTTTCAAGTGAGGTATTTTTCAAATATTAGTTGCCACATAATTAAATATAATGCTTTTTTTTTGTTCCAATTGTATTTATCGTTGTCTTTCTTAATTTACATCGCATATTTTATCTCAATTGTGTTTATCTAGATACAATAAATATTTGTTTCAACTATGTTTTTTTTTCGATTCAAATTTACAAAAGTTAGTTGAAACTCTATTTTTGTAAGCCAAATAAAAAGAAAGTTTAGCCAAAGTAATGAAGTTCAAAGTTATTTTCTAAAAAGAAAGTACTGTGAATTTTTCTTTTCATGAAATTACTATTTGTTTAAATTATGCATTATTCTTATTCGGGTCAAGTTGGTAAAATATTTTGTTAGAATTTTATTATTTTTAGATAAAATATGGAGTTCCAACAACTTATTTTATTATAATTTTTCTTTAGATGCAATGAGTATATGTTCTAAATGTGTATTCCCTCTTTTTCTAACCAAATATGTAAAAATAACTTGATTAAATATTATTATCTTTAGCCAAATAAATATTATAGTGAAAATAATATTGTTTCAAGTTTTCTTATAGATTGGCGCAGAAAAAATAATTTACATAGTTGGTATACTTAAAATAGTAAAATTATATATTTGCATACGGTTGATTTCACTATTTGATCGAGATCGGAATGTTGCTGAGACATCGAGTTCGAGAATCGAAGTATCATTCGAGATCGAAGTTGATAACGATCGAAACCAAGAGAGACAAACACCGGGTGATATCGAAGATGGCATAATAATGGAAGAGCGAGATATCCGTGACTGGTCAAGGATCACGGCGTAGATCTCGGAACGGATCAAATCAGAAGCAGTTAATTAGTTAATTATGTGATTCCTTCTGTAATTAGAGTTATACCATAAGTAGAATTCCTCTACTATATAATGGGGAGTTCTGATCATTTATCATTATCATTATTCACAAAGATTAAAGCAATACAATTCTTTCTTTGTCGCTTACATTATTGTCCATCAGTTCACTCTATTTTTCTATTGTTCTTGCACTTATCAGTTCGAGAGTATTTCGACTCGAGGGCTGAAGTTCTATCTGAACAGTGGTTTGATTTTCTTATAATTCAATTATGTCATTTATCTTCATACTTATCAATTAGTGTTGAGTGAAATCACATATCCTTAAAACCACAATATAAGTTAAATTGTTATCCAAATTTTAGGGTAAACAGTTTGGCGCCCACCATGGGGCTAAGGATAATAGTGATTTCTCAATACTTATTCCGATAACACACACACACACATTATTTTACATTTGTTCTTGTAAGTGTTTTTGTTTTCAGGATAAAACATGTCAAACTCACAAACAACACACGCACATGGTGACAACGGCCTCGGATTTCACGGGAAAAACGACAATGTAGCTGCTCCAGGGGTAGATGTGCCTTAGGCTGATCTCGAGGGAGCACCAATTGCCAATCCAGTCAATGTCAGTTCGCATATCGCCTTAAATGCAAATTCGGGCGCAGATCCCGAAGGTAGCGTGCGCAAGGAAGGCCGATCTGGTTGTTGAGGTACGCAGGGCGGAGGAGATGGAGGGGTCAGCCTTCATGTAATATTCGAGATGTTACAGGATCAACAAGCGCTATTGCACAACTACAAAATCAGCATCGAGCGACGGGTGGGGTCGAACCGGAAGTCGCCCACCAAACCGAACCAGTGCCAGAAAGGTCAAATGTCAATGAATCGGGGACTGACCCTGCCGTTATGAAAGTTTTCGAGGATCTCACCAAACGAATTGAATTGGGAGAAAATAAAATAGAGGAAAATGATAAGAAAGCAGAGACGTACAACTCCCGAGTTGACCAAATACCGAGGGCACCGCCGATTTTAAAAGGAAAGGACTCAAAGAAGTTTGTGCAGAAGTCGTTCCACCCAAGTGCGGCTCCGAAGCCCATTCCGAAGAAATTCCGCATGTCAGAATTCGCTAAGTACAATGGGACCACCAATCCCAATGAGCATGTTACCTCCTATACATGCGCCATAAAAGGAAATGATTTGGAAGATGACGAGATCGAATATGTTCTACTGAAGAAATTTGGAGAAACTCTATCGAAGGGAGCAATGATTGGGTACCACAATCTACCACCGAATTCCATTGACTCATTCACCATGGTTGCGGATTCTTTCGTAAAGGCACGTGTCGGGGCAATAAATGTTGTGACGAGGAAATCATACCCTTTCAAACCAAAGGGATAACGAAATGCTGAGGGAGTTCGTATCTTGGTTCCAAATGGAACGCATGGAATTACCATCGGTCGCATACGATTGGGTTGTTCAATCCATTACTCAGGGGTTGAAGGAACGGAGTTCGCTTGCATCACGTCAACTAAAGCATAATCTAATTGAATATCTGACGGTAACCTCGGCCAATGTACATAATCGGTACCAGTCGAAGATTAGGGTCGAATATGACCAATTGGGAACTCCTTTCCGATTTCGTGTATTCGAACATGCCCGTAGGCAAAAATCATAGGGATATCGATAGGGAACCTTGGTCGAACAGAGACTGATATCAGTCGTACAATGCAGATCGCAGAAACAGCAGCCCATGACGCAATCCCATCTGAAATGATCGAATGGGCGATCGAGGACAGAGTTCTGGAGGACTCATGAGCAAAAGTGGTTTCGATAAGTATGCTGATCCCACTGAGGCACCACCATTATCGAAGTCCAATTTCAATAACGACGCATTAGGTAGTATGTATGCCATTGGGAGAATCAAAGATACTAGATGGCACATGCCCCTTCGAACCGATCCTTCCCAGAGATACTCCCATCAAATATGCAAGTACCACAATACACATGGCCACAGAACCGAAGACTGCAGGCAACTGAGGGAGGAGGTAGCCCGTCTATTCAACGAGGGCCACCTTCAATAGTTCTTAAGCGATCGAGCCAAAAATTATTTTAGAGCAATGGACGTCAACATGAAAAACAAACAGGAAGAGCCACAACATGAGATCCAAATGATCGTTGGTAGGGTCGATATTCCACAAGGGCCCGTGTTCAAACGCACTAAGGTATCAATTATAGGTAAAGACAGACCCGAGATTATGTGCCAGAAGGTACTGTATCATTCAACGATGAGGAAGCAGAAGGAATCTCTCAACCCCACAATGACGCTCTGGTACTTTCTATCTTTATGAATAAAATTCAAGTTAAGCGTGTTTTAATTGATCCAGGGAGCTTGGCAAATATTATTCGATTGAGGGTCGTGGAGCAGCTCGACCTACAAGATCAGATCGTACCTGCAACTCGGGTCCTGAATGGTTTCAACATGGCCAATGAAACAACTAAAGGTGAAATCATTTTACCGGTGAATGTAGCTGGGACTATTCAAGAAACCAAGTTCCGTGTAATCGAGGGTGACATGAGGTACAACGCCCTGCTCGGCCTGGATTCAAAATATGAGGGCAGTCCGTTCAACCTTACACCAAATGCTGAAATTCCTAATGCCGAATGAAGTGAAAATGGTATATGGGGAGAAACATGTTTCAAAAGAAATGTTCGTGGTCGATGAGGTAATATCGATATCGGTGCTTTCGTCAACAAATGGATCGGAGGTCAAAGGAAAACATGAGGCTAAATAGCAACCACCAGCCTCGACTCAGTCGGAAAAGCAGGTAGTGGAAGAGGACGATGACTAGTGGATCCCTCGATCCTTCATTATCCCCCAAGATTCCGATGCCACCAAATCTACAGTAGAAAAGTTGGAACAGGTTATATTGATCGAATACCTACCCGATCAAAATATATACCTGGGTACAGGGTTAACCCCCGAACTCAGGAAAAACTCATTAAATTTCTCATTGATAGTATGGATTGTTTTTCTTGGTCCCACTTAGATATGACAGGGATCCCACCGGAGATCACAATACATCGATTGAGCTTGGACCCAGTTCAGACAGGTAAAACAAAAAAAAGGCCCCAGTCCGAGGTAAAACCATGCATTCATCAAGGACGAGGTAACCAAACTTCTCAAAATAGGATCTATTCGGGAAGTAAAATATCCCGAATGGTTAGCAAACGTAGTTGTAGTCCGTAAAAGGGGGAACAAACTTAGGATGTGTGTAGATTATAAAGATTTAAACAAAGCATGTCCCAAAGACTCTTTCCCTCTGGTAAATATCGATCGCATGATCGATGCCACTGCCGGCCACAAGATCCTTAGTTTTCTCGACGCCTACTCCGGGTACAATCAAATTCAAATGAACCTGGAGAATCAGGAAAAGACTGCGTTCATTACTATATATGGCACATATTGTTATAACGTAATGCCATTTGGACTAAAAATATTGGTGCTACCAACCAACGCCTAGTGAACAAAATGTTCGAAGAACAAATAGGTAAATCAATAGAGGTATATATTTACGATATACTAGTTAAGTCCCTACGCGCGGAGGACCATTTAACACATTTGCAGGAAACCTTCAACATATTGAGAAAATACAACATGGAGCTCAATCTTGAAAAGTGTGCTTTCGGGGTCGGTTCAGGCAAGTTCCTCGGCTTTATGGTGTCAAATCGGGGGATCAAAATCAACCCTGATAAAATCAAGGCAATCGAAGGCATCACAATCGTGGACAACGTTAAGGCCGTACAAAGATTAACAAGACGGATAGCCGCCTTATGCCAGTTCATTTCGAGGTCTTTAGATCGAAGCCACAGGTTCTTCTCGCTAATCGAAAAGAAGAACAATTTTGCTTGGACCCCGGAATGCCAACATGCATTGGAAGAATTGGAGCGGTACCTCTCGAGCCCACCATTGCTTCATACTTTGAAAGCAGACGAATAACTCTACTTATACTTAGCAGTCTTAGAAGTCGCAGTAACTGGTGTCCTAGTTCGAGAAGAGCAAGGTACACGATTTCCTGTTTACTATGTTAGTCGAACTTTAGGTGAGGTCGAGACCTGGTACCCACACTTAAAAAAATTAGCGTTTGCTCTAATAAGCGCCTCTAGGAAATTAAAACCATATTTTTAGTGTCACCCAATTTGTGTGGTGACGATTTATCCTCTTCGTAATGTTTTGCATAAGCCTGAACTCTCGGGCCGATTGGCCAAATGGGTCATCGAACTCAGTGGGTATGATATCGAGTATCAACCCCGAACGGACATCGAGTCTCAAATCTTAGTAGACTTCGTGGTCGATTTCACGCCAGCCCTCGTACCCGAGGTCGAAAAGGAACTTTTGTTAAAAATGGGTACATCTTCGGGGGTGTGGACCCTTTTTACATATGGCGCTTCGAATGTAAAAGGGTCCGGGCTAGGCATCATTTTGAAGTCGCCCACAGGCAATACAATTAGACAATCTATCAGATCTTCTAAGTTTGACTAACAATGCAGTCGAGTATGAAGCCATGATTGCATGTCTCGAACTAGCTAAAAGCTTGGGAGAAGAGGTTATCGAGGCCAAATGTGACTCCCTACTTATGGTAAACCAAGTCATAGAACCTCGAGGTTCGAGAGGATAGAATGCAAAGTTACTTGGACAAATTGCAGGTAACGCTACATTGGTTTAAAGAATGGACCCTACAACATGTGCATCGAGAACAGAACAGTGAAGTTGATGCCCTCGTGAATTTGAGGTCATCAGTCGAAGATGACAAAATTAGCTCGGGGACTGTCTTACAACTCTCAAAGTTAGTAATTGAAGAAGGCCATACCGAAATAAACTCCACAAGCCTAACTTGGGATTGGAGGAATAAATATATCGAGTATCTAAAAACCGGGAAGCTCCCATCGTACCCTAAGGAATAGAGGACTCTATGAACCAAGGTTGCACGATTCACATTGGCCGAAGATGGAACATTATACAGAAGGATGTTCGATGGACCATTGACAATATGTTTGGGCCCGGGAGACATCGACTACGTCCTACGGGAAGTTCATGAGGGTACTTGCGGAAACCATTCTGGTACCGAATCATTAGTTCACAAAGTCATAAAAGAAACGGGATACTATTGGGCCAATATGGAAAAGGATACTAAAGAATTCGTTCGAAAATACGACAAGTGCCAAAGATATGCATCGATGATCCACCAGCCCCGAAAGCAACTTCATTCAGTCCCATCCCCATGACCGTTCATGAAATGGGTAATGGATATCGTCGTCCCTATGCCATCGGCTCCAGGTAAATCTAAATTCATTCTATTTATGACTGACTATTTCTCTAAGTGGGTTAAAGCACAGGCCTTTCGAGAAAGTCATAGAAAAAGAAGTTATAGACTTCATCTGGGATCACATCATATGACGATTCGAGATACCTGCCGAAATCGTATGCGACAATGGAAACAATTCATCGGCAGAAAAATAACAAAGTTTCTCGAAGATCACAAAATAAAAAGGATCTTATCGACATTGTATCATCCTAGTGGGAACGGACAGGCCGAATCAACAAACAAGACCATCATTTAGAATATAAAGAAAAGATTGAACGACGCTAAGGAAAAATGGAGAGAAATGTTTCCCGAAGTCCTTTGGGCATATCAAACAACGTCAAAATCCAGTACGAGGGCAACACCGTTCTCCTTAGTATATGGTGCCGAAGCTCTGATCCCGGTCGAAGTCGGGGAACCTAGCATCAGGTTTTGATACACAACGAAAGAGTCAAATCACGAGGCTATGAATACGACCCTCGAATTGCTATATGAAAAATAGGAAGCCACCCTCATCTGAGTGGCCGCACAAAATCAGCGCATCGAAAGGTACAACAACTGAAGAGCCAATATTCGCCACTTTAGAATAGGGGACTTAGTTATGAGAAGAGTCACCCTCAATAACCGAACGAAGGAAACTCGACCCAAATTGGGAAGGGACGTATCAGGTCCTCGATATCATTGTAAAGGGATCTTACAAACTTGGCACGATGAATGGCGAACAACTGCCAAATAGTTGGAACATATCACTCCTCAAGCAATACTATTGCTAAGGTATGACCTTATCCTTTTTCATTTGTATTTTATACTAACTTGTAGCGGGTGTTCGATCGAAGGCATCGAAGTTCTCTCCAAACACGAAGTCCTTAGGTCTGAAAGCACGCGTTGAACTATTTTTTCCTTCGACCGATTTTTATCCCAATTGAGATTTTCCGGCAAGGTTTTTAACGAGGCAACCATTGTTACTTAGAGTAATTCAAAAGTATTCGAGGCTTCTTTGTAATCAACCTCCAATACTAGGGTGCATCACCCTCGGATGTTTTATTTTCAAGGAAAATACTTCATGTTAACAGGGTCTCGATAGGTAAAATTTGTAAAGGGCCAAATGGTCAAATGAACCGTGTCCATGCAAATTACTCGAGCCCTAGTGGAAAAACATGTATGCATGTATGATCTATTGAAAGAAGTATTTTTTCCTTACCAGAAAGATGTTCCATGCCTTAGTGAAATTTCTACTTTAGAATTTCATACTTAGGATTTATTGCGGAAATTGGCTCAATGGACAATCGCAACTAAAGCTCGAACAATCAAGCCCGTACCCGGTGACTGCCATCCAAAAATCGACATGTTAGAAATACTAAACTTCGATACCGTAAGACCTTAAAAAGGCAATCCTCAATTTTATAATCCAAGGCCACCCTACTCGGGGACTAACACTTCGAACAAGTTCGAAGTATAATTGGGAAATAAGCCACAGAGGCAGATCCAAGGCTACGGCTAGACTAACGCGGTTCAGAGATGTCTGAATTCCGCTTTAAAAATAGGCCTTCGAATTCTTTTATAAACTGGTTGAAAGGGATACCCTCGACAAAACAACCAAAGGGCTTCGACAATGTCAGCCCTCAAAAAATCTTAAGGGGTATCGAACTGTTCGAACCTTCGAACAATTTAATGCTGAACAAAATTGTGCTAAGGCAAAAAAAATCAAAAGGTTTCAATAACATTAAACTCCGAAAAAACCCCATGAGTACAGACTTACTTCGTGCTAAGGCATAACAAATTTTTAAACTTTTTAATCCGAAAAGGGAAAAAACCACACTTCTGAGGCCATATCGGCCCTATTCAAGAGCCTAAGGGCCATTATATTTTTTGAGTTCGAGAGTTCATCCTCACTCAACTGAAACCTAAGGGTTTTACTACTTCGAGTTCGATCAAGTGCTCACTCGACTACAAAGACTATATTAGTCTGACTTCGGCCAAGTTGCCTAAGTTTCAAATTCACAAACAAATTTTCACAAAGCATAAAGTATATCAAAATTTTCACAAGGCATGAAGCGAGTCAAAATTTTTACAAGTCAAAAATTGAGACAAAGTTTAAGAAGGAAATATTTTATATATACGAAGGTATTTACAAATGACCAACCAGGGTCCTACACAAAAGAAAGAAAAAAAAATACAAAAGCCCATAGCTATTCTCGGGGGAAGTTTCTTCTTCGGGGGCAGCTTCTTCCTCGGGTTTATCACCATTCTCGGACCCACTCTTTCTTCTATCGTCATTATCATCGTCATCGTCATCAAAAGAAGCCAATATTCTAGCATCAACTTCGTGCTTTTTTTGCCTTCGTTATCTTTTCGGTAAGATCGAAGCCTCGAGCATGGATCTCCTCGAGTTTCTCCCTATGAGATTGGCATTTAGCAAGTTTGGCAATCCAATGCGATCCATGCCTTCTTTCCACTCGTAGGACTCAACCTTCACCTGATTGACCTCCTCACGGAGCTGCTCGATTTTCTCGATCTGTTAAGCCCGTGAACTTTTAAAAGAATCATTACCTGCTCGATCAAGTCGGTATGCTCCTTATGAGCCTTAGCCAGTTCGACTTGGAGGTCCTTAATCTCTTCATTCTTTTGCCCACAATGGAGTTTGAGGGTATTCCTCTCCTCTAAAAGCCTTTGGAGCTCGGCCTCATACTGACTTAGTTCAGCCTGAGACTTAAAAAGTCATGTATGGAAAGGGAAGGGAGCTAGACATAAAACAAGAAGAATACAACATCAACAAAAGAATTAAAACTTACCTGGTTCAGAAGTCGTTGGGCCTCTTCAAAGAGGCTAGATGCGTCATTCAGGTCTGAAGCATCCTCAACCCCGACAAAGCAATCTGAGAAGGATCCTCAAATCTTGAGCATTCCGTATCGCCTCTTCAGAAAAGGCAGGAAGAGTTGGCAAATGACCTACTATCATTGCCCCAAGTGAGTCACTTGGGGCATTCTTTTATACTCGAGGGGTTTCAGGACCGGCCCTCTCGGACGTGCTCGCCGTTAGACGAGAAATAGCCTCAACTTCAGGCGATTCGGGGACTTTGCCTGAATCCTTCTCCAAGGCTTCCTCACCACAAGGCGGGGCCTCGCCAACCGCTACTGATTCAGTAGCATTGGAGGCCTCGATGGTTTTTCTCGCTCGGGTCACAAGCACCGAGCCACCATCTTTATCTTCTTATTCTTCTTCCCTTAGCTCCTGAACTACATGGGGGGGAGGGGGGGTAGCAACATCTATCCTCGATTTGCTAATCGAGCTCTTCTTCTTTTTGGGTTTTGGGTCCTTGGAGGTCGAGGCCCTTTTTCTCTTATTATCCTTTGCCGGTTTCGGAATCGAAGCCGAAGCTTCCTCCTCACCAAACGGAGGCCTCATAGACGCATCCTTGCTCAGGCTTACACACAAGGAAATTGGATAAGTATAAAGAGATATTATAATACCATCAAATATATAAAAAGGAAGTTTACCATGGTTCTTTTCCTCCCATAGGACTTTTGCCAAATCGCTCCAACAACACTCAACGTAAGTAGAGGTCGAGGCCAGTTTTGGGACCCAGCTCTAGAGGTCGGGGATCGCTCGAGGCATCCAAGCAACTGTTGCATGATAAAAGAATGCATTAATAGAGCAGAGGAACAAAACAATGCATGGAAATTAACAGTGGAATAGTACTTACGCTTCGTGTTCCATTTCTTAGGAAATGGCATCTTCTCTGCCGGGATGAGGTCGGACGTCTTCACCCGAACAAACCTACCCATCCAACATCGATCTTTGTCCTCGTCGATGCTTGAGAACAACACCTTAGTTTCCCGACGCTGGAGTTTGATCAACCCTCGATAGATACGGGGGTTGTACAACTTGATGAGGTGGTTGAGGGTGAATGACAACCCCTCGGCTTTGCTCGTAAAGAATCGGAGCATGATGATTATTCACCAAAAAGAAGGACGGATTTGGCCTACGGTCACATGGTATTGACGGCAGAAGTCAATGATGACAGGGTCGAGAGGGCCCAGCGTGAAAGGGTAAGTATAAACACTCAGATACCCTTCCACGTGGGTAGTAATGCTTTCTTCAGGGGATGGAATCACTACCACTTTATCCCCCCAGTTGCAATCTCTCTTAATCTTATCGAGGTACCCCACAGTTATCGAGCAAATGTACCTCGACACATGCTCGCTATTAAGGATACACATGCCAGGAACACACTCCTCAGGGAGCGGATCCACCGACGTTTTGTCACCGGCCGACCGTGAAGAAGAAACTTTCTCCTTTTGAGGAACTGTTTTAGATGTTTTCGCCATTTTTATGAGTTGAGGAAAGAAGAAGGTAGTAAGATTTGGTGTTTGAAGACCGGCGGTGGAACCTGAAGATTAATAGAAGATAAGAACTTGAGAAAGGTAAAAACTTAGAAGATTAGAAGAAAGTGAAAGTAAAGTTTGATTCAATGAGGAGAATGCCAATTTATGGATTTACGGCGACAGTTCAACATCACTAGTGTCCGACCACCAACTGGCGCTCATTAATGATTTTGGGAGTTGTACCGACGGGTCGTTTCGGTCACTTCTATCGCTTACGTCACGGGGATGATGTCATAAGTTTGTCGAGGTCAATCGAAGGCTTAATTTGTTTCTTGTCATTTGACTCCAAAAAAACGAGGGGACTATCTGTATACAGTTGAAATCGGGGCCACTCGATTTCACTATTTGATCGAGATCAGGATGTTGTTGAGACATCGAGTTCAAGAATCGAAGTGTCTTTCGAGATCGAGGTTGATAATGATCGAAGCCATGATAGACATACACTGGGTGATATCGGAGATGGCATAATAACGGAAGAGCGAGATATCCGTGACTGGTTGACGATCACGACGTAAATCTCGAAATTGATCAAATCAGAAGCGGTTAGTTAGCTAATTATGTGTTTTCCTTCTGTATTTAGTGTTATACCATAAGTAGAATTCCTCTACTATATAAAAGGGGAGTTCTAATCATTTATCATCATCATTATTCACAGAGATTAAAGCAATACAATTCTTTCTTTCTCACATACATTATTGTTCATCATTTCACTCTATTTTCCTATTGTTCTTGCACTTATCAGTTCGGGAGTATTTCGACTCGAGGGCTGAAGTTCTATCTGAACACTAGTTTGATTTGTAACTTAATTTTATCATTTATCTTCATATTTATCAATTAGTGTTGAGTGAAATCACATATCCTTAAAACCACAA
>ML292461.1:0-16258 GCA_005239495.1 Nicotiana undulata | reverse complement strand
AGTGAGCGTCGGTACCGATTGAGTGATGATGATTGCCCGCGGGGCTGATACTGAGTGATGATTGATACTGAGTGATGATCGATATTGAGTGATTGAGGGAATTCCTGAGGGAAACTGTTATGAAAAATGATTTTGGCCCGAGGGGCAATTTTGTGATGATTTTACTAGTTTTCGAACTACGATTTACTTCGTTTTCAACTGGTTTACTAAGGATTTTACTGAGATATACTGATGTTGCACTTGTTTTCAAGGGATTTCTGGAAACTGATTTCGAACTTATTATTTTGATGAATACTACATGGTGACTTGGTGTTTTACTAATTTTTTGAAATTGTGTATTTGTACTGTGTGTTTTATATTACTCAGACTGTGATTTATTTTTATTACTACTGAGTTGGCGTACTCATAAAGACTCCCTGTGCCTCTGTGCACAGATTCAGGTGACGGTCTGGAGCAGTAGCTGTCCTTGCTTGTTGTTGCAGATTTACGGGATTTCGAGGTAGCTGTTCAGTGTCCACAGTTTCTCCATTTTCCTTCCTTATTTAGCTTTAGTATTTGATTCGGAGACATATATTATAGTTTTAGTAGAGTTAGATTTATTTATTCTTAGATGCTCATGACTATTGACTCCAGTTCTTGGGAGGTTGTTTAGGCTAATATGGAAACGCTAAGACATTAATTTCATTATTTATACTATGGTTGCATGTTTATTATTAAATTGTGAACTGTTATAATTGAATAAACGCGTAGTAAGGTGATGGTTGGCTAGCCTAGTTTCACGATAGGCGCCATCACGGCCTGTTAGGATTTGGGGTCGTGACACCTTCGCTCCCCGAAGCTGGTCAAATAAGTCATTAATACGAGGCAAAGGAACTTGTTCTTGTCTATGATCTTGTTCAACTACCTGTAATCAATGCACATCCTCATGGAACCGGTGCACCCCAAGGTGACACACTAGGCCAAATAAACCCCTTATCAAGGAGTTTCTGAAGCTGTTCTTTCAACTCCTTCAACTCCACCGGTCCCATACGATACGGTGGAATAGAAATGGGCTGAGTGCCCGGCACCAAATCAATACCAAAGTCAATATCCCTGGCAGGAGGCATGCCTAGCAGGTCTGCAGGAAACATCCAGAAAATCACGTACCACCAGAATAGAATCAGTGGTAGGAGTCTCTGCACTAACATCCCTAAGCCAGATAGGATAGACAACCCTTCTCAACCATATGCTGAGCCTTCAGATATGAAATATTCTTACTAGGTACATAGTCTACAGAACCACTCCACTCCAACCTCGAAAATCCCGGCATCGCCAACGTCACGGTCTTAGTGTGACAATCTAGAACAACATGACATGGAGATAACCAATCCATACCCAATATAACATTGAAGTCAACCATACTGAGCAGCAAAAGGTCCACTCGGGTCTCCATACCCCCAATAGTCACCACACATGACAGATATACGCGGTCCACAACAATAGTATCGCCCACAAGAGTAGATACATGAACAAATAAAACTAAATACTCGCGGGTAATATCTAGAAAATGAGCAAAATACGAGGAAACATATGAATACATGGAACCAGGGTCAAATAATACCGAGGCATATAAGTGGAAAACTGAAACAATACATGTAACCACACCATTTGAAGCAATAACATCTGGTCTGGCCGGGAGTGCATAGAAACGAGACTGACCACCACCTGATCGTCCTCCCCCTCTACGGTGACCCCTAGCTGACTGACCTCCACCCCTAGCTGGCTGGGCGGGTGGTGAAGGAACTGGTGCTGAAGTCGAAGGTTGACTCCTCTGCTGAGATGAACCTCCCGCCAGACGGGGACAAAATCTCTAAATATGACCCAAATCCCACACTCAAAGAAACCTCTACTGGCCACTGGGGACTGAAGAGAACCCCGAGCACTAGAATAACCGCTAGAAGGTTCTGACACAGATGAGCCCTGAGATGATGGTGCAGAACACTGAGCTGGTAGTGCACCAATGATGTCTGACTGTGCTGATAACCATGAGGTCTATGACTAGATGATGCACCCCGGTGAACTGGGCGAGCTGTCTGAGAATGCTTGAATGGACGACCTCTACCGTAATGGAACTGACCCCCAAAAAGAGCACCACTAAATCCACCCTGTCCACGAGGCCTCTTGGCCTCTCTCTCTCTCAGCCCTCTACTGACCACGAACCATCTCAATCTATCGAGAAATGTCAACATCCTCATCGAAAGTAACACCAGACACTCTCTTTCTAGTCATAAACAGTCGAAGTTGAAAAGTGAGGCCATCTATAAACCTTCTGATCCCCTCCCTGTCCGTAGGAACCAACCAGATAGCATGACATGACAACTATGAGAATCGAAGCTCATACTGTGTCACTGACAAATCACCCTGACGAAGATGCTCAAACTGCCTGCGCAGCTCCTCTCTGCGAGACTGAGGCACAAACTTCTCCAGAAAGATAATGGAGAACTACTTCCAGATAAGGGGTGCTGCGCCAATCGGCCTATGCCTCTCGTAAGCCTCCCACCAACTGAATGCAGCCCCAGAGAACTGGAAGGTAGTGAATGAGACCACACTGGTATCCATAATACCTGCTGTATGGAGCATCATCTGACACTTATCCAAGAAACCTCGTGCGTCCTCTCCCTATGCACCACTGAAGGATGGAGGCTGGAGTCTCCCAAACCTCTCCAATATACGTTGCTCATCCTCAGGCATAACAGGAACCACATAGTCTCATGTAGCTGCAACCGGCTGGGCTGGTAGTGCCCCCGGTGTCTCAAGTCCTTGAACAACCTGCTCAAGTGTGCGCGCGGTGGGAGTCTGAGTGCTTCCCCCGGCCTGAGAAGTAGTTGCGTCCATAGAGATAGAGACCGCCTGAGCAAGGCCAGTACATATTGACAGAATCGGAGCTAGGTCCTCTTGAAGTCCAGGAATCACAATAGGCATAGGTTGTGCCTCAGCTAGTCCCGCTGGGACATCTCCGACTAGGCCTGGTCTGGAGCAACTGGAGGGTCTGCAAGTACTACCCCGGTTGCTGGACGGGCTGCACCTCTACCCCTACCATGGCCTCGACCGCGGCCTCGGCCTCTCACGGCCCTGGCTGGTGGTATTGGTGGCTCATCACCCTAACCGGTAGTGCGAGTCCTCACCATCTGTGAGAGAATGAAACAACAGAAGTTTAGTTACCAGAATCAACTGATTCGCACGACAAGAATTTAAGAATGTGAGATTTTTCCTAAAGGTTTTGCAGCCTCTCGAAGATAAGTACAGACGTCTCCCTACCGATCTGCAAGACTCTCTTAAACCCGCTCATGACTCGTGAGACCTATGTAACCTAAGTTGCGATACCAACTTGTCACGACCCAAAACCTACCCTGTCGTGATGGTGCCTATCGTGAAACTAGGCAAGCCTAAATCCAACATTTTTCCTTCATTTCAGTAAAAACACCTTTAAAATTTAATAGCAGAAGGGTTTAACATACATAAAAGCCCATATAAACACAATGTTACCCCAAATAAAACACAACTGTCCCAATAATCGGGGCGTCACTGAGTACATGAACCTCTAATAGCAAGACATAGTCCACAAAATGTCTATAGAATTAAACATCAAAATACAATAATCTAAGAAAGAGAAGATCGAGGTCCGCGAACGTCGTGCAACTACCTCAATAGTCCCTCACTCCAATGCAAAAAATCAGCAGCCGTCGCTGTGCCCAGAAATGCCTGGATCTGCACACAAGGTGCAAGAAGTAACATGAGTACACCAACTCAGTAAGTAACATGTATAAACTGTGGACTGAAGATGGTGACGAACTCAACCTCAACAGATATAAGGAACTAAATGCGCAGAATCGTAGGCAAGCTTTTAAGTCAAATATACAGTGTAAAACAGTTAAGTGAATGCAGATCTGAACCGTGCATGGTATACAACTCAGTATTCTCTACATGCTAATGCACAGACTGTATAAATGCACCATGTGCTCCCACTCTCAAGTGATCAACCACACGGTACTGTATATGGCCATCCGGCAAGGAAATCCATCCTGGAATATATATACAACACTGACTGAAAGTCACCCAGTACCGAGGACAAAAGGGAAATCTAGCCCGGTGGAGAAATCCATCTCCAGGTATCAAGTATCTCGGACAAATCTATGTCCAGGGAAATTCATCCCTCAATAATATCATCCGCGCTCACTGGGGGTGTGTTACAGACTCCGGAGGGGCTCCTACAGCCCAAGCGCTATCATAATCATCAATATAACCGCAGCGCCATGCAACCCGATCCCATAACTGTCACTCATAACAAACTCTTGGTGTCACTTAGTCATCAACCTCTCCAGTCTCACCACGGGCTCACAATGTCATGAAAACAACCCGGAACAATGATATGATGAATCACTAAATAAATGAGACTGAGATATGATATAAAGATGCATGATCATGACTCAATATGGAATATTAACTGAAGCTGATGAGGTAACAACAATAATCGACCTCTAAGATCCCAACAATACCGGCACAAAGCCTAAACATGATATCTAGCATGGTTTACTGCTCAACTACTTCATCACATAATGGAGACATGGATATTAACAGGATAGAGTCACTAAACGGTGCCATGGAATCATCCAGGCTACAATTCTCACGGTGCACGCCCGTCACTTGGCATGTGCGTCACCTCAATACTAATCACATAACACATAGTTCGGGGGTTCGAACCCTCAGAACCAAGTTTGGAAGCGTTACTTCCTCAAACCAAGCCAAAATCCTACTCCGGGATGCCCTTGCCTCTCGATTCGGCCTCCGAACATCTCGAATCTAGCCACAAGTAATACAACACAATCAATTTAGGCTAAGGGATCAAATCTACAAGAAAAGTATCGAATATAGGCCAAATCCTGAAATTCACTCAAATCCGGCCCCCGGGCCCACGTCTCGAAATCCGACAAAAGTCACCAAACCCGAAAACCCATTCACTCATGAGTCTACCCATACTAAATTCATCAAAATCCGACCTCATTCGGTCCCTCAAATCCCCAAAGTACACCCTCAAATTCTCAAGCCCTAATCTCCCAAATTTCACCTCAAAACCACACATTCTAGGTGGGGATAACAATGGGGAATCAAGATTATTGATAAAAAAAGAGTACAAGAAGCTTACCTCAAGAATTCCCTAGAATATCCTCTTCAAAATCGCCTAAGCCCGAGTACAAAATGTGGAAATGAAGTCTAATTCACGAACCCTCATTTTTAAACATTTTGCTCAGGCCTTTCGCACCTGCGGCCACGTTTCTGCACCTGCAGTCAACTCCCTGCTTACGCACCTGCGGTTTCAGCCCAGGTCCTCTATGTCCGCATCTGCGACTCCCCAAACGCACATGCGACTCCCTCTCCGCAGGTGTGGAAAAACACCAGCAGCAGCAGTTCAACTGCATTCCCAAATTCCAAACCTCCCGTTAGCCATCCGGAATCACCCTAAGCCCCTCGGGATCACAACCAAATATACCAACAAGTCATATATCAATATACAAACTTATTCGAGCCTTCGAATCACTCAAAACAACATCAAAACACCAAATTACCCTCGGATTCACGCCTAAGAACTTCTAAACTTCTCAATTCCGTAAACGACGCCGAAACCTATCAAACCACTTCTGAATGACCTCAAATTTTACACACACGTTACAAATGACACAACGAACCTACTCTAACTTTCGGAAATTCATTCCGACCCCTATATTAAATTTTCCACTGCTGACCAAAATCTTCAATTTTCCAACTTTCGCTAATTCAAGCCTAATTCTATTACGGACCCCCAAATCACATTTTGGACGTGCTCCTAAGTCCAAAATCACATAACGGAGCTAAAAGAATTAAAAAAATTCAAATCCGAGGTCGTTTACTCACAAGTCAACATCCGGTTGACTTTTTCAACTTAAGCTTCTAATTTAGAGACTAAGTATCTCAATTCACTCCGAAACCACTCCGGACCCGAACCAACTAACCCGGTATAACCCAATATAGTTGAATAACACAAAAGAAGCATAAATGGGGAAAACTGGGTTATAACTCTCGAAACGACCAACCGGGTCGTTATAACTTTTTATATTTATGTTATAATTAATAATATGTGTTTTGTGTAATATAAGATATATTTCGGTACGGTATTGGTAGTATTTTATTTTAAAATACCAAATACTAATTTTTTTTAAAACTTAAACTAAATACCATACCGAATACCAAATACCAAAGTATTCAGTTTTGGTACGGTAATTCGGTATTTACCAAATTATGCACAGCCTTTGTTATTAGTATGGATCGGATGGGTTCAATATAGAGAGGGTCTTTTTTTTTTATCAAATCATGGCTAGCAACGGGCAGCTCAACGTAGTTGGTGGCCTAAAGTCAAATCTTGTTGAGATGCCTTAATATTTTCTCTGAAAAAATTATTTAAAGTATTATTTCCTAACCTTTTGAGATGCAAAGTTATAAATAATTTTTTATAATAAATTTCTTTTAATGATTCCTTTTCAATTGATAATATAGCTATCCATTAAATCTTATCTCTAGTGACATTCACATAGATTTTATTAACTTTAATTTTGGAAAACTTCTTCCCACATATGCAAATGCTTCAGAAATTATAAACATTCTTCTCTAAGCGATATAGGCAAAAAAGAATCAAGTTTTTTTCATCTGATTGAGCATTTCGATTAGATGATTATCTTCTAATTGTATCATTTTCCTTAACACTTTTTATTTAGAAAATAAGTTTAAACCATATCAAAGTGGCTATTACTATATTTTAAGGAACTTTCGAAGTTAAGGAAATATTTTTTAAATGTACTCATCATCTATTGATCTCATATTTTTATCACTAAATAAAAAACGATACATATTCTCATACGCGGCACCAGTAACAAATAAAGATATTTAATATTAAAAATAAATTCATAAACTACTACTAGTGAAAAATGGACCCACCAATTATGGGGGCCAGAATCGTTTCTTTAGTCGCCTTACCTTTCAGCCTGCACCGGCTCGCCTCGTGTTTTTTTAAGGATATGACCAAGCCATTTAATGAATAGGAGGCAAATATGATCCAAAAGTGTAATGGCAGGGATAATTATATTAAGAAACTGAAACGAAGAGGATGCAGCTGAGAAGAGCAAATATTGCTCTTTTCCTTTTTTATTATCTGAGTTATGGAGTAAAGGGACAAAAATGCAATTATAGATTAAAGGTACTAAGTAAAATATCACCAGAATCACAATCGGAATTTGTCAATATTTAAGGGAATTTTCTTAAGTATAATATTTAATTTGCAACACAATGATTGGTATATAAACTCATCGACTCAAGAATAAGATCTAGAGACATTTTCGTTCCTGTACCATATAGGAAACTATATTACTAAATATGTTCATGATTTGAAAATTACCCGTCCTGTTAATAGTTTTTTTACAAAACAGATACAATGCATTAAATACAGAATCTTAGTAGATATAATCTTCCTATTTAGGCGCTAAAATTAAGGAAGTAAATATTCTTTCAGATATTTCATTAAATAAGGAATCATTGTAGTATTAAAATTCCTTATTTAGGTGCGCTAATATTGGGGAATTAAAAATTCTTTCAGAAATTTTCAAACGCAAATCACGCTGTATTAATTTTCGTCTCTTTCTATTCAATGTACCCAGTTTGTAGATATTTTGTAGATAAATTGTAGATTATTTGTATTTTGATTGTAGATGCTTTGTTTTTTGTTTTCACAAATTAAAAATGACTAAAACTTCTACAAATCTTCTGCAAAAAACGCAATTATGTCGAAAATCCCAATTAAACTACAATCGAATGAGAATTGGGTGATACGATATTGAGATCTGTTTGACTTTGTAGTTTATTTTTAGTTTTTTTGTAGAATTTTTGTAGATGAATAGAAAATTTCGTAGTTATATTAAATGTAATTATTATGATGTTTAGAATACCATTTGTCTACAAAAAAACTATACATTAACTACATTCTGGACACAATCTACAATTTAACTACAATGTAACTACAATTTATCTACAATTTCTGTAATATGTCTTCTTCTCTTCTTCTTCTTCGAGATTCAATCTGAAAATCAGTCAAAACCAAGTCCCATTTTCACCAAAAACCCTCAAAATTGAGATATAAACTCCAAACCATATTCCCGATTATTTTCAACAACACCCAATCCAAACAAATAATGATTTTTGAAAACCCAAATTTGAATTCAAGCTTTCAAGCTTTTTAATGGCTGTCAATGGTGGATTTGAGAGAAGAAAAGATGAAGAACATATATATGATCGCCAATTTCTGAAAACGATGAAGAACAGAATGTAGCAATTTCGACTTGTTGAATCTCGAAGGTCTGAATTCTACAATTTGAAGAAGAAGGAAGGGAGAAGAGGAAGAAAGGGGAGGGGAAAACGGCTGGTTACAAATGATGGGGAGAGAGAAACGTGGGATATATGGACACCTTTAATTAAGGAGTAAAAATCTGCCCATTAATTATACCCCTTTAATTAAGGAGTAAAAAACTGCCCATTAATTATAATCCTAAATTAATTATGGTATAAATTTGGTAATTTGGTATACTAAATATAATTAAATCAAACCTTAAATATAGAGGGTGATAAGGTTTCATATATGGTATAGGAATGTAAAAATTTCTAAGATCTGCCACTGCTAGTATCATGCTACAAGCCCATAAAATGGCAGCAATATATTTGAAGCCCAAAAATTAAAGATAGTGGAGGATGAAGGATGATTCTCATATTGGGCTGTCTGTTCAGCAGTTACTTTTGCTAGCTGATTTATATAGATTATTCATTAATTATATACAGTTAAAATGCATATTATTCATGAGTTATACATATATATTATATATTTTTCATCTATTTTTAGTTTAAGCAGTCAAATAGATGGCTATTTAGGTTGATTCTTCCCACTGGAGCAACCTCAATGGCTTGGGCTTAGGTTCGTGCAGTGACTTCCAATCATTTGATAACTTTTCAGGCTATGAATAGGAGTATTCAAAGAAAATTGATAAATCGCATTAAACCCCACAACCAAAAAAAAAAAAAAAAAAAAAAAGACAAGTGATTTGGTTTGGTAAATTTTATAACTGACCATTTCAACTTCAATTATTCATACACATACAAACACTAAAATTTACACATTAATTCACAATAGTAGAGTATAATGTGAGGCAATTGATACAAAAATATGCACTTTATTTTTAAGATGAACCCCTTCTGCCCCTATCTCCGCCCATGCAAAAATCCACAAAGAAAGATGTTGCTCATTTCTAACTCTCTCTGCTAAATTTGCTTCTGCTATTTATGACGTTTGAACCTTTTTTATTATTTTATTATGGGAAAATTAAGGATTTGCAGATGAGTGCAAGACCTTCGATAGCTGCACTCAGCGACAACAATACTTAATTAAAGGATCGTGATCAATTAACTGAAAGAAAACGAACTCTTATCAGCCATTGTATATTTTAGCCAGTGAAGCAACAATAACATATTGAGATTTGTAAACAAGAGCAAAGTTTGAAAAAACAAAGTTAATTCCTTCTTGATTATGTAAAAAATTACTTATTTTAGACCAAAATAAAAAAACAAAAAAATCGCTTATCATGGACCAGAGACCGTATATTATTTTATTGTATTTGATTAATACTGTAAACTAGTATAGATTAGTGTAAATATTGTCTGACATTTTCTTTTGGTTCTTTTTATTCTTTCTCCATGCTTTTGCTTGTCATTATTTTTACTTTTTCAATTTTTCTAATCATTTTCTTTCTCTTCTTAAAATTTTCATAAAAGTGATTGGGAAATCTTTCACTTTGTTTGTTTCAGGGATTAAAACCACAAATATAATTTACTTAATTGAAAGTTTAATTTGTTGAGTAACACATGAGTCAAATTCGGCGAATTAAGTAAAATAATAATTCATGGATTAAAAGTCGTTAGTCATGAATATTATAGTTATATATGCTAGTGCTTAGCACTACCGAGAGAATGAATGATTGACTACCCTTTCCCCAAGCATAAGGTTATTTTATGATTTGTGATTTTGAAAGGTTAGACTAATTAATTAAAGTGATGAATTGATTAGTTTAATTATTTAATTAAAAAGTAGAGGAAAAGAAACATTTTATAGGTCCACCACCACGTGTGGAGGAGGACTAAGTACAGAGGCATTTGAAGAAAGCAAGGGCCACTTATTGTTGAACAATAACATGCAAAAAGAATAAAATTGCAAATTTTCATACTTAATACTATTCTTGACCTTATTGAGAAGAAAAAACATATATAGTTACATACACTATTTCATTTATATTTCTAGCAACTATTCATTTGTTTCAGTTAAAGTTGTCCTTTTCGTTTCGGTGAAAATCATTTACACCCTTCAACTTTGCTCTAAAAATAAAACTCACCCCTTAGCTTTGAAAAATAGTCATTCTTTCCCTCTTATCCTATGCAATATTCAATTTGCCCTTGACATTTTTAATTCTCCATCTATATAATACATTTTAATATTATATAGAATAATATTTTATTTTTTAACCTAGACATTTTACCTATAGTTTAAATAATTTTCTATCTTAGTATAGATTTTCCTAAGTTTATTAACATTAGAAGTAAAATATTGCTTTAATAATTTTATTACAAAATCTGATGCAATTTTTTTATGATTGTTATTTAAATATTATTACTAAAACTAATTTATGGAAATTATTACTTCTATTATTTCAAAGTTAAGAGACCAAGTAATGATCACAATTGGAAAGAGTGATAAAGACGTCTGCCAAATGTACTAATTGAGGACAGCCCAAAGTATACGGAATTCTCCTTCATACCCAACTAGCACTGTACGGCTTCATTGTTTATATTCCTCACTATGTTCTCTTTATTTACATCACCAAAATGTAAACCCCCCCCCCCCCCCCNNNGAAAGATGTAGTCTTCAATTTTTAATATCCCCCCGATTCTCTCCTTTATAAACAGACCAAAAACTAAACCCCCCCCCCCCCCCTTCCCAACCCCACAACAATTCATTATTAACTTCTTTTTAAAATATTTTCTTGGGCTAATAATGATACTACTTTGTTTGGCATTTTCTCACCTAATGCTACCAATCACTTGAATTGAGTTAGAAAAAGTTCAAGAACTAATTGTATTTTTCACCTGAAATTGGTATTCTTTCCGATCATTCACTATCTTTTTATCAAATGTAAAAAAATTTCCTCAACAAGAATATTTGGGCTTTTCTCACTCATATAGCCGGATAAATTAACAAATGTGTACTTTTCAACTCCTGTAATTAAAAAATAATTATTGCCATGTAGTTTCAAATTCAACAAGTGAAACTTTACAAAATTATCATGATTCTACCTGTGAAATTTGAAACTTCGTGACAATAACTATTTCTTAATTATAAATTTTGCTTATGGAGATCTTGAGGTTGAGTCTTGCTTCCACATATTCAAAGAATGTAGATTTTCTACTTGATGGTAGGCTAGAAATTCATGTTTTAGTCATGTTTTGCACTCTAATTACTGTATTTCGCTTGTGATTAAGCTTAATTAATGGTGATTTACGCTTATTACTTGTTTTATGTCTTATAAGAAATGATTCCGATCTATTAAGATAATTTGAATAAGTTGGAGCTTTGAAGTCTGAGTAATAGCCCAATAAATTAAGTCGGGATCATGTGAGGGGTCGAGGACCAAGTCTGAATGTCAAAAAATGAGAAAAAGATTACTCTGCGAAAAATGCACTACCGCGCCTCGGAGCACCCCTTGCGGCACATGCGCTGGTGCATAACTCTTGCAGAGTGAAAAAAATCAACTCTCTGAAAAACCTCACTGATGCGGCACATGGCACGCTGCGCCAATATATTTTTGCAGTCTAATTGTCCCACTTCGACATGAAAAGGATAATTTCGTCCGGGCCCCTTCCTACATGGTATAAATATATCAAAAACACGATTTTTAGAGGACTTTTGACCTTGGAAGCTTTTGGAGAGCAATGGAGGCTACAAGACACAAGGTGTCATCATATTTCCATCAATTCGGGAGCTTGAATTGTAACGTTAGATTGATGTTTTCTTACTCTTTAATTTATATTTGTGATTATTTTCTCCATGATTATGGAGTATTTCCCTTAGGGTTTGACGAATATGGTGTTTTAATTGGTATTTGTGGATTTTAACTCTAGTTCTTTACTTGAATTCGTTTGTGGAGCTTTAAATTATTTGCAACTTTGTTCACCCGTTTATTTAATCGAAAAAGGAATATTGTGGTGATTATGTTGCATTATTTTGTTTGGTTTAATTCAGTGATTCTCTTAAGCAATCGAAAGAGTTTGTTGAATTGTTGATTAAATCAAGTTAGGAGAATATTCGAGAGACGTTTCCTGAAAACCAATCGATTAATGCATGCTTGCATAATTTCGCAGTACTTATATTAGTTCACCTCGTAGAGTTAAGATTTAATCGAGATAAGAGTCTTGACTATACGTTTGAACAAATCGTCGAGTGAATTCGTGATAATCATTAGAACACTAGAGTGAATTGAACTAGAGTTGGATCCCAAATAACTATCTTGCACCTATCTTGTCACGACCCTTATTTCTCCCATTGATATTTTAGTGTTGCTCAACTCTTGTCTTCCAGTGATCAATTGTTAATTGTTTTAGTTCATAGTTAATTTTAGTTATTAATCATTCCAACCAACGTGTTAATCATCATGAATAGTGTTAAACTAGAAATTACTTAAACATTGTTTAATCTAATACCTATGGAGACAATAATCATATTATTATCCTTGGCTAGGGAGCATTAATTTCGTGTTGTGTTTTACGCTCGTTAGTACTCCAATAATTTTTTTTCACTTAGCTTGTTGATAAGAATATGGAGGTCAGTTTTATGGTCTATTGTAAATTTTAGTAATTCTATGATATTTTTATATGAGATCAATAAAAATAATATGAGAGATTGGACATGTATAAATGATATTTTTATAAAATTATTTTATTATATTCAAATTGTAACTGATGATATAAGATATTTTCTCATTGAAATCATATGTTATTTATAAGAAAATATTTGTGAAATTTTAGATGGGATGTCCACTATTTTGTTGGGTTCCAAAGTATTGTTCTATGCTCAAATAATATCATATGGACCAATCTCTATTTTTATTCGAAAAATATAGAGTTAATACCCTAAAATCATCCTAAACTATTAGGTTTTTGTTAGTTTCCTACTTAAACTATTCGATGTATCAAAACCCCCCTGAATTATATTGTCCTTCATATTAAAACTCCCTCATTTCATTCTTGGAGGTGCATCTAGCACACGCTCCTAATTGTCTAAAAAACATGCCAACTGGCACTACACATGGCTATCTAACTTAGGCTAAAACCTGCCTAAACTATCACTTTTTTATTAGTTACCTACTTAAACTATATGGTGTCCCCAAAACCCCCCTGAACTATATCCCCCTATATATTAAAACCACATGTTGGACTTTTAAAGATACGTCTGTGTAACAATATTAACTTATGGTTTGTACAATTTTTTTTACATAGTTTACTCATGTTGTATTACTCTCGAATGATTGATTAATTCTAAGAGTTTTGGCCAAAATAATATCTAATGTAATGTGTTAATTTCGGGTTTAATTGTGATTGTGCTTTATGCCAGACTCCAATTGATAAGTCCTTATTTATATTCACTTTGTAACACATTTAAAACATAAATAATATTTTGTAATGACTCGGCCGGTCTGTCACGACCCCAAATCCTAACAGGTCGTGATGGCGCCTATCGTGGAACTAGGCTAGCCAACCATCACATTACTACACCTTTGTTCTATTATAATAATTCAAAATTCAATAATAAGCAGCAAACATTAGCATAAAATAACTTCTTTAAGTCTTAGCGCCCCAATAATAGTCTAAACAACTCTAAACAAAACCTCCCAAGACTGGAGTCAACATGGTCACGAGCATCTACGAAATAAAACTAACTCTACTAGTGTCTTAAATAAAGTCTAGGAATGAAATACTAAAACTAAATAAGGAAGGGAAATGGAGAAGCTGTGGACGCTGAACAACTACCTCGAACTCCCGTAAGCTGCTGATAACGAACTCGGACGACTATTGCTCCGAATCAATACCTGAATCTGCACACAGAGGTGCATGGAGTAATGATGAGTACGCCAACTCAGTAGTAATGAAAATAAATCACAGTCTGAGAAATACGAAGCACACAACACAGATACATCAATCCACAAAAACAGTAAATCACCAAGTCACCATAAGTATTCATCAAATACGTAAGTTCAAAAATCCATTTCCAGAAATCCTTTGAAACAAGTATAATTTCAATATAACTTAGTAAAACTCTCAGTAAAATCAGTTTGAAAAACGAAGTGAATCGTAGTAGAAAACTCAGTAAAATTTTCATAAATCTGCCTCTCGGGCCAAAATCATTTCTCATAACAATCTCAGTATTAGCCCATCAGGAAATCTCACAGTCACTCAATATTAGCCCATCAGGCAACCTCACAGTGACTCAATATTAGCCAATCAGGCAACCTCACAGTCACTAAATATTAGCCTATCAGACAACCTTACAATCACTCAATATTAGCCCATCAGGAAATCTCACAATCACTCAATATTAGCCCTGCGGGCAACATCACTCATTAGGTACCTGCGCTCACAAGGGGTGTGTACAGACTCTGGAGGGGCTCCTACAGCCCAAGCGCTATAATAAGCCACATCATGGCATAAGTCACTCACAATATAGGCCCGCAACCTCACTCATATCATAACATCCTCACAATATTGGCCCGCATCCTCACTCATATCATGTCATCCTTACAACATAGGCCCGCAGCCTCACTCAGTCAGACACTCTCAACATGCCCTTCAGGCCCTAAATATACCGGGTTCTCGAACCAAAACAGTGTTTCATTTTCAATAAATAGTATCAAAATACTCTGAGTGTCAAAACAATTTATCAAGAAAAGACTGAGTGAAAATCATAACGTATCAGTGAGGAAAATAGTAAAAATAGCCCCCAAGGGGTAAACAGATCGGCATTAGGCCCCAAACATAGCTTACAACCCAAAACATATCAAATATATATCAATACTATTAAGTATAGGCTTTAAAATTGATTTCGCAACTCAATAGTTGCTTAAACAAGGAATATATTTCCAAAGTTCCAACCTTTGCATTCCAAAACCTGTGAAAGGGTGCAGAGTCCGAGGTTTCATTCCCCCAAGACATGATTTAAAGACATTACTTACCTCAAACTAGCCCGGAAACTATTCCGCAATACGCTTGCCTCTGGAATAAACTCCTGAGTGCTCAAAATCTATAAAGATCAGACCTTTATCATCAAATTATGCTTAAGGAATGAATTCCAATTGAAACATACTAATTTTAGCTCAAAACTCGAAATTTGCTAAATCCCGACCTCTGGGCCCGCATCTCGGAACTCAAATTTTTTTATACCAAAGTGTTCTTCGTCATCTCACGAGTCCGTACATATAAATAATGCTAAAATCGGAGTTCGTTTGGCCCCTCAAATCGATCCCCAAAAGTCTCATAATCTCAAGCCCTAACCCTCTCTTTTTCTACTGATTTTCATGAATTAAACACTGAGATTATGTTCCTTAGTCACCTATAAACGAGTTTTAAGGTAAAAAATATTTACCTCTATGAAGAACGATGATTTTCCCTCTTCAAAATCGCCTCCAAGCTCTCTTCCCGTTCAAAAATGGTGTAAAAATATGTTAAGGTCGCGGAAGGGTTTTAATTTTATAATGCCCAGTTGTTACTCAGTGCGAACGCAGAACATCACTGTCACGACTCCAAATCCTAACAGGCCGTGATGGCGCCTATCGTGGAACTAGGCTAGCCAACCATCACATTACTACGCACTTGTTCTCATTTAACAGTTCATAATGCAAAATAAACAGCAATTCAATAAAGAATAATTTATATAGGTCTAACGCCCCCAATAATAACCTAACAACTCTAAACATCCTCCCAGAACTGGAGTCAATAGTCATAAGTATTTAAGAATAAATAAATCTAACTCTACTAAACTATAATATAATGAATCAAGAGCTAAAAACATAATAAGGAAGGGAAATGGAGAAGCTGTGGACGCTGGACAACT
>ML292460.1:0-20589 GCA_005239495.1 Nicotiana undulata | reverse complement strand
ACCAAGAATAGTATTGACCGTTGAAGAGTGGTGGCCTTGCAGTTGATTGACCTTCCCAGTTCCGAGGTGGTGCACTCATCTTGATATTTTCCTAGGTGTTAGACTCTTCAAGGATAACTTGCTCTGATACCAATTGATGTTTTAGACTTCATTACTACACAATATTACAAGTTAATTGTGCAGTACCCAATTTTTGACTGTTGTCTAATAAGAAGAACCTGGTTATTCTTAGTCTACTACTTACTACTGTTTGCGAAATAATTAAGCAGTAATAGTAAAGACACAGGGATTTTACGTGGAAAAAACTTGGCTCAAAAGGTGAAAAAACCACGACCTACTCCTCAGTAGGATTTGCTCAAACTCTTCACTAAAACTCTAAGCCAAAACGGACTTACAAAATAAACTCTTTTGTAATCCTAGGACTAACTCTAATCCTCTTTGTATCAACTAGCCTCTAGCTAATTTCTACAGATTTCAAGCTAACTCTAACTTGATCAATTTGTACCTATTACAATTGCTTCTATGAAAGCTGATAAGATACAATATTAAAAACTCCTACTACAATCAACTAGACTCAATACATAAACAAATGGAAGTGTTTCTTCTAGTTGAATTGTTNTGTTCCAACTGCTTCATTCAGATGTGTATGCTATGATGGACCTGGTTCAACTTGACACCTTTTGTCAATCTTCAAAACCCATTAAGTGACATGGGCCAACACTATGGTGTATCTTTGTGGCATATGAATGTTTCTTCCGAGAGTGAGTGAATTCTTTCTATTTGAGTTCCTACTTGTTCTTAATATTATTCTTGTGGAACTACTCTCGTGTGTGTGATGTGAGGGCACTTGATTCATGACGGAAAGGTAAGTCTTGACCTCTGTGTAGAATACTTTGAGGAAGTAGGAATATTGCATGGCATGTGAGAGTCGACCCTTGAGGCATGGATGTTACATTGCTAGGTACAACCCTTGTAATATGTTCGTGGTGTGACACATTAGGGAAATGCTTGATGAAAGAACTTTGTAGAGTATAGTGGATTGCTCGAGTACTAGCAATGATTTAATTGTGGGGTGTTGATAATAGGATAAATTCATGTAGTTAGTGTAGACTTACACTCCAACTTAATGATGCTTCACTGTCTTAGGAATGTGAAATTATGTTAAAATGGCGCTAATTGTTGATTTTATGTTTTGCAGGAGAAATATGCGCTTATGAGGACCTAGGACGGTGTTTTGAGCCAATTTGAAGGAGAAAGACCCCTTGAAGTATTTAACGTGTGAAAAGAAGTAAGGAAATCACTGGGACAGAATACAAGTCCACTAGCGCGGGCTTAGCGCACCCACTAGCACGACCGCGCTACCCCAGTGATCCCAGACAGAATGAAAGTCGATTAGCGCACCCAACAGCGCATTAACTAGCGCGGGCGCGCTAGTCCCAGTCGTACGAGTTATTTCCCAGGGGTAAACTTGGAAGTTTCCACTTAACCTATATAAGTTTCATCTCGCCCAAAGGATTAAAATATCAAGGTTTAGAGTCTTGTTCAAGAAAAGCAAAGGCAAGAGGCAAGGAGGGCAATTGGGCATCAAACCTCATCTTTCCTCCTTGTGATTTTACCATTGTTGATGAATTCTTTTGTTATTATTTTCAGTACAATTATGAGTAGCTAAATTCTTTAGTCTAAGGTTTTGGTGGAACCCGTTGAGGATGAACTTCATGTAATATTAATATAGTTTGCTTGGTTTTCATCTCTATTTGTTCAACTAAGTTATTATTGTAGTTAATTGAAGGGCCCTCAATTAGATGTGCCTATTTAGTGTCTATCTGCTTGGGAGAGAGTGCATATTTAGGTAGTTGTTGAACAACACCACTCCCAAAGTATAGGAGGAATCCATAACCGAGGGTTTAAAGGTTGGATTAGGGATAACGATACCTTGGGTGCAATCTAAAATGAGATGTAATAAAAGCAGCTAGCGTAGCTCGAGAGAGTGCGTCTAGTAAATTATCATAAGTGCTCGAGAGAGATTTACGGTAACGAGAGAGCTCATGATTGATAGTAATAATTAGGCCAAACTATATGAAATATACAAGAAGGGATTCCATCAACGGAGGAAACCATAACCTTAGATCTTTCTCGCATTTATTTACAACTCAGCATTAGTTATCTTTTAGTTTACTTAATTTCATTCAGTTTTAGTTAGTAAAAATACACACATATTGTTATTCATAACCTTTGGGAATTTGATTACAAAGAACAGCGATTAGAGTCTAACAACGATAATTGACAGGTTAATTCCCTGCGGGATTCGACTCTGGGCAAAATACTCAGATTATATTTGCAACGCCCGCTTAGTCTTTTTATAAGACATAATTGAGCGTGATCAATCATGAATTCCGTTATATGAATAATTCATTCAGAAAGAATAAAGTTGAACATGATTTTCCATCTCTAATATTATCGGGTGAGAAAATGTGGGAGAGGATTCAGAACTTCATTAAGGTTACAGAAGCTCCACCATACGTATGGATTGCAAGGTATAGGGACTTTCGCACTGGTCGAGACACTTGATAGGAGGCCTTTTCGTCTATGGAGAAGAAGGTTGTACAGCTAGCAGTCGAGCTTGAAGCGGCAAAGCTCAGAGAAAGGCGTAATGATAAACGATTTTATTGTCTTCAAGCTCAATTACCAACTATCCCTTTTTTGTTGTCCCTCGTGAGTCATCGCCGGATTCTCCTCCTCCACGTTTTGTTTTGCCCGTGCGGAAGATGAGGATGCTTCAGGTGGTGGAGGAGATGAAGCACAAAACACTCTTTGAATGTGATTTGTATTGCTAATATTTTATTGACTTGTTTTAGTTCTAATGTTTTGGTGTGTTCTTGTTGAATATTATAGTTTATTTGTGAATATATCATAGTATTGTATTGGGAGTTTGGGTTGAAAATTGAATATAGTTTGATTATTTTAGTGGGTGTTTTGGTTGGCGGATTAAGTTGTGGATGTTGTAATCGTGTTGGAGATTATTTTATATGTTTATTTTGGTTGATTGGCCGCATTTTGATACTAAATTTATGCTTTTGGTATTGTTTTCTCTTTTTGACAGGTGGTGCAGCTTAAAAAAAAGTATAACCTGTCACATTTTTTCATATACTTTAAAAAATTATAAATTGTAATTTACTGACCTAAACATGTCGGTTACTGCCCGAAGTTCCTAAAAATTGATAATCTCCAACCGAATGCAATCGGTAAATAGTAAAAGAAATTCAGAGATTATAGTTTATTGACAGTTATCGTCGGTATCTTTATTTTTACCGGAAATGTATTAATATACTAACTGACATCGGTCTAAAGTTATAATTTTATCTTTTATATAATTATCGATCGACTTCGGCTAGTTATATTATTTTATATGGAAAAATTGTTTCATCTTTCCGAACGATATTGGTAGAAAATATAATTGTGTTTTAAAAAGAATATATATTTACCAACCAAATTTTAGATCGTGTGTTTGACTAAAAACGGTTTGACTTTTCCGAGCAGACTGTGGTTACCTTTTACCGACCAATCATATATTGTTCCCTTTGTTTCTATTGGTTTTCGGTCAGAAAAGGGTCATTACTGATTGATTTCGGTCGGTTTTTTCCAACGGTATCAAGTGAATTTCTAGTAGTGTAAGGAATCATGTTAAATTTTAGAAATAAAAAATAATTAAATTAAGAATGCCATTACAGTAGGAGTAATATACAGTTCAAATGCGATTACGTGATAAGTAGGTTCACTATATGAACTATAAATTGGATGCATGGTTTTCTGTTTTCACTCTAGTTGTTGTTTTGTAAGATGAAGATACTTCTTATGTTACTTGTACTGGGCGCTTCTATGATAGTGCTTTAATTTCACATGGTGAACATTACTCTTGAATTATAGATTCACCAAACTTGTGGATGTGAAACAAGACAAAAAATGGAAAAAAAATAAAGAGAATAAAGTAACGGTTAAAAATAGCAGATTTTGCTCTTCGAAAGCTTGACTTTTTTCATGAAAAAAATGTGTGTGCTTCTTAATACTTGCCGTCTCATGCTTAGTGAAGTTGCTTTTTATTAAACTTCACTTGAACTCGTTTCTTGCTTTCTCATATTGGTGCTAGCAATGAATGCTATCCTCAAAAACTTTCTTCTTATATTTGTAGTTGTTGTTTTATGCCATGGCGAAAATAGAAATATATATTTAGTTCTAATGGAGGGTGATCCTGTCGCATTTCATCAGGTTAAAACATCTTCAGAAAAAGGGAACAAGCGTGATCTAAACAGGTATTAACAAAATTTAAATACCCTTTTTCAAGTTGATTGCTTGAGGTGTGTTTACACAATTTATTGGCCCAAAAAAGTATTGCTTGCTACTTATATGAATTCAAAAAATAGTTTTTAAGCCTAACATTTAATGAAAGTACTCATTCTTATTTTTAATTGTTTTTCTTTTCTTTAAAATATGTGATGTGTAATTTATGATAGCTTATCAAAGTGTATAAAGATGTTTTTTTCCCCTCCAATTATCATAATTAAGGAAGTGATAATAATATAAAGATTAATAAGATTAGGGGATCACGTGACCCCCTAAGCTAACAGTATTGTGTCCCAAATCTCTTCATATTAGTGTCACCTAGATATACTTTATTAATGGATGTGACAAGTAAAATTGCATAATAGTCGAGGATTATTTTTTGCATTTAGTGAAGAATATGCAAATGAGTTGACAAAATCCCATGACGAGTTTCTACAAAGTAATTTGGAGACAGGGAGCTATCAAAAGCTTTACAGCTTCAAACACATCGTCAACGGCGTTGCAATCCACACTACTCCATCTCAGGTGCTTCCCATCTTCAAACTAGTTGTATTAATTATCTATTTCTAAATCATCTTCGCTTACCAACTCCCTTCAGGAAAGTCATATTTACCAAACTAAATATACAAGTAGCAATGGCTTTGATAATGTAGATTGTTCTTAAGGAATTTAAGCTTCCCACTATTGTTACTTCAGGAATTATGGCAGAATTCCTCCGGGATTCCATAAAGCCTATGAAATTCGAGTACCACCAATTAAGTCGAATTTCCAATATAATGAATTGTAAATAGTAGTAAGAGAACTTTATGTGTTGTATTTTATTTTGGAGAGGCATGGGGTCTTTATAAACCCTTTAGGTGTCTATTAGAATCACCCTTGCCAGCATGCACCTTTTAAAAATCAAATAGCCACATTTACAATTTGAAATAAAATTGTTTAATACGTTTTAATAATAAACTTTTTTATTAAATAACAAAAATAATAGGTGACTTGAAAATATTAATTTCGGACTGCTTAATTGCCCATGAGGCCCAATCTAATCTTGACTATAAATAATATATCCAAATTCTAGTTTTCTTCCAAAATATCCCTCAAAATATTCAAACCATATAAAACAAAGAAGTGTTTATAAGCACTTTTTTTCTTCTAATGAGGAATCAATTTCCTCCTTTTTAAAGCTAACCCATCAATATATACTAACTAATTTAACAACTATAACATTGGTTTATTTTAATAAATGGCAATAACTTAATTTTACTGTTGGTATATAGTAAAACTTTTGACAATGAGTTTTTTCTTGTTAGCAAACATCTCAATCTTGTTGCCAAACATATTCTTATCGTTGGTAAAGTAAACAGACTTTCTCAACAGCTTGTTTGATTTGTGGCACAAAAATTGTTTAGCGCTGAAATTGCATGTGTTGAAGAGTGATGAAACAAGAGAGTTTTCCTCTTGGCACGACTTGAGAGGTGTGAATGAGCAGTTTTTAATTTCCAATGGTGTTTAGAATTTGTTCTTGAAGATAATGGAAAATACAAGGATTCAATTTCAGGAAGAGAGAAAGAAATCATTTTGTAACAGGCCAACAAATATCACATGAGCCATCCCTCTCATGCATTTAGCGTGATCATCACATCAGTTCACAAGCCAACGAAGTTTACTACAACTATGGATTTGAGTCCATGAGACTGTCAAGGATGTATAGGGTAAAATATGCTATAACACGTGGTCATCTAAAGGAAGGACGCGTGGAATTCGAGACGTGGATGGTTAGAGACCGAACACAACTATTCTACTTGTCATCGAAAGGAACAACGTTCATAAAGGTGTATTAAATGCTCTGTGCCCGGTAGCATTTAATAAAGAATATTCTATGACATTAAGAGTGATGACCCATTAAAGGGAATTTGGCATTTATGTTCATCGTTATGTCTTCATCAATGACCCTCATAATTAACATTAAAGAAGGGCACGATCCTAAGACCTCCTTTTCTATACATAGCTACAAATAGTGAGCTCAATTATCATCGTAAAGGACACGAATTTTCTGGCAAACTTACACGACATTATATACATAGCTTAATACAATCTTACTTTCTCGCTTTTTGATTTCACTTGTAATGCCTGGAAACCTTGTTCCCGGAACTGTCACTTCTGTTGTTTCCTCTACATTTTAAGGCTAAGTATTGCATAATTCTTCGATTATGTTGTTGTTTCAGGATCAAATTAGTTCACTTGTCTAGAAATCGCGTATAAACTTAATTGTACCATTTTACGTGTAAACAGTTTGGCACCCACCAGGGGGCCTAGACAGTCATGCAATTAAATTTATCCTTGCCTTTCTTACTAACGTGCTTTGATTATTTTGTCTTAGAAAAAATTATAAGAAATGGCAGATAACACTGTTAGCTACACGCACAACCTTGAGATTCAAGGAGATCAGCCTCATTTCGAGGATTCAATCAATGACACCTACAACACGCCACACCGGTGCATGACAAGCAGTACCCTCGACATGTTCGGGACACAACTCCCCATGATGCTGATGAGGAGCATGTCGTTGACGCGGTAAGGGTCTTGCAAGAGAAATAGGTGATCATTCTAGGCAATCTCACGAGGCAGGATAAGGTTATGATGGAGTTGAAGCAGGCGATATCGGGGGGGCTTCGAATAATGAAAACATATGAGATCCAATTCTTCTCAGTGTTCCCACAAACCAAACAACGAAGAGGGTCGACAACAACACTCCCAGGGTTAAAGTTGGCTCCGACGGAGCTGGGGGGAGCGGATCCGGTCTTAATAACGAGAATTACCCTTTCAAGAATGAACTTTTACGGTTTATGAGGGAAGTAAACACCCGCATGGACCAAATCCCGGGCGTGCCACCAGTACTGAAAGGCCCTGACTCAAAGAGGTATACTCAATTGCCGTACAAACAAAGTGCGGCACCAGAATTAATCCCGAAGCGGTTCAAAATGCCTGAAGTGCCTAAGTATGACAGAACTTCAGGCCTTCTGGATTATGTTACCACCTACACAACTTCGGTAAAGGGAAATGATATAGCTCCTCGCGAAATTGAATCTGTGTTGTTAAAGAAATTTGGAGAAACTCCACGAGGGGAGCTCTGACGTGGTTTCCACAAATTCCTTTGAAATGCTCGCGGACACTTTCATCAAGGCCCATGCCGGGGCCAGAAAAGTACAAGCTCGAAAGGCCGATATATTCAGGATTGCATAGGGGAAGTCCGAGTTGCTACAAGAATTCGTTACCCAATTCTAGAAGGAAAGAATGTTGTTCCCGACCATCCTAGGTGAATGGGCAGCTGAAGCATTCACCAACGAATTGAATCCGAGAAGTTCAGACGCTTCCCGTAAGCTGAAGGAAAGCCTGCTTGAATTTCAAACAATGACTTAGGCAAATGTCCACAACTGGTACGAGTCAAAAATAAGGATCGAAGATGATTATGTTAGCTTTCCATGGTCGACCAAAGGACGGCAGAAGAACAGAGAAAAAACAAAAGATGACTACGACACGGACATACGGACTTCGAGGGGCACGTTTTGCCCTACGACCGGATCGAAGGCCGTGGCAGAGGCTTTCGGACAACAAACAAGCTCACTATTGATAGAAGGACCGGTCGTGGTTGGAAGAATAGATCACTACATGATAAAGAAACGACGGGGTCATGGGAACCTTCTTACCCCAAGTTACCGGAATACAATTTCAATGTCAGTAAAATGGAATTGGTGTCAGCCATGAGAAACATCAAAGAGGCATGATTCCCTAGACCAATGAGATCTGATCCTAGCCAAAGAGATCCCAACTTATGGTGTGAATACTATGGGACGAATAGTCACCGGAAGGGGACTGCCAACACCTTCGGGAGGAAGTGACAACATTATTAAAGAATGGTCACCTCAGAGAGTTTTTAAGTGACCGAGCTAAGAACAATTATGGCCATAACAAAGATAACGCGGAACCCTTGAAAGCAGGAGAAGAACCCCCCACGCCAAGGGATCAATATGATCTTCGGAGGGAATGAGATTAACGGGGTCGCCTTTTCGGCAGCAACGAAAACGGAAGTATCAATAACTCATAGTAAAAGGCTCTGAAAAGACGATATCACTTTTACGGAGAAAGACGTAGACAAGTTGCTGCTACCATACAACACTCATAATTTCCTTAAATATGTTAGATTTTAAGATTAAATGTTTTCTAGTGGATCCGGCAAGTTCAGCTAATATCATACAATGGAGAGTATTGGAGCAAGATAAACTCATCAGAAGCATTATTCCAGCCAAAAAGCTCCTCGCTGGATTCAACTTCACGAGTGTGACGACCCAGGGAGAGATTTTGTTTGTCATGAACGCTGAAGGAGTAATGAAAACAACTCTCTTCGAAGTAGTATATGGTTATATGGGATACAATATCATCCTGGGAAGGCCATGGTTACACGAGATAAAAGTTGTACCCTCAACATATCACCAACTGCTGAAGTTTTTAACGCCCGAAGGAATCAAGCATGTAAGGGGTGATCAACCGGCAACAAGCAAGATGAATGCAATTTCGGTCTCCAGTAGCAAAGGAAAGGAACACGCAACATAGCAATTACAGGAACCAACACCTACTCCCGAGATAGAAGAAGTTAGCCCGGGGACAGAGGCATCAGATCATTATAGGTGCGAGATATTTCCAAGTTCCAGAAGAGATGGATGCAACGAAGTCCACGCTGGAAGGACTGGAGCGAGTTTTATTGTACGAAGCAAAATCTTTTCCCCACTAAGACGAGCATCTTTATGGCTATATCGTCCTGAAAACGGATAAGAATTCCTAAAAAGGAACTTCTACTTGGGGATGGGACTGCACCTATAGCTCAGGTCTGGTTTTATTGAATTTCATAAACTTTATGCCAATTATTTTGCATGGTACATGAGAATATGACAAGTATCCCGACGGAGGTAGCCATGCATAAGTTAAGCTTGGATCCTAACATACCTCTAGTAAGACAAAAGAAACGACCTTTTGCCGAAGCCAGGAATAAATACGCCAAAGAAGAGGTAACCCGCTTGCTTAATATCATTTCGATCCGAGAGGTAAGGTATCCAGACTGGCTGGCTAACGTAGTAGTAGTTCCTAAGAAGAACAATAAATTTTGCATGTGTTTAGATTATACAGATCTTAAAAAAGCATGCCCGAAAGACTCGTTCCCACTGCCAAATATCGATTAAATGAATGATGCCACTGCCGGGCACGAGTTAATGAGTTTCCTTGATGATTATTTCGAGTACAACAAAATCAATATGAATCTATAAGATCAAGAAAAGACTTCGATTAGGTACATATTGTTATAATGTGATTCCCTTTGGGTTGAAGAACGCGGAGCCACTTATCAACAGCTCGTGAACAAGATGTTTGAAAATCAAATAGGAAAAACTATGGAAGTTCATAAAAACGATATGCTCATTAAGTATTTGAATGCAGGTGACCACCTTAAACATTTGCAAGAAACTTTCGACATCCTAAGGAAGCATAACATGAAACTTAATCCTGAGAAATGCGCGTTCAGGATTAGTTCTGGTAAGCTTTTGGGATTTCTGGTCTCACAAAGAGGAATTGAGGTAAACCACGATAAAATCAAGGTCATAGAAGACATCCAGGATCAACTGTCGAACGTAAAGGAAGTCCAAAGGCTCACGGGAAAGTTGGAAGATTTGAGCAGGTTCATTTCTTAGTCGTCAGAAAAATGTCATCGCCTCTTCGCACTGCTCAAAAAGAAAAATAATTTCGAATGGAAACCAGAGTGCCAATAGGATTTGAGGTATTTGAAGAATTACTCATTAAGCCCTCAATTGCTCTCAAAACCAAAAGAAGGTGAAACATTGTTACTTTACTTCGCGGTCTCGAAAGTTGCAGAAAGTGTTGGTTTAGTTCGGGAAGACGAAGGTACGCAATCTCCCATATATTATGTAAGCAACATTTTAACGGGAGAAGAAACTCGCTACCTATATTTGGAAAAATTGGCCTTAACTCTCGTAGTTGTCGCTCGAAAGCTGAGGCCCTTCTTCCAATGCCATCTGATAGTCGTGGTGAATACTTTTTCTCTGCGGAACATTCTCCATAAACCCGAGCTCTCAGGAAAATTGGACAAATGGGTTGTGAAAATGGGTGAACTCGACATAGAATATAAACCAGGGACTGCAATTAAGTCACAAGTCTTGGCCGATTTCAGTCTAGGATTATTGCCTCTGGTAACCAAAGAGACGGTAATGGTGTCATAATCGACATCCAGGGCTTGGAACTTATATACAGACGGAGCTTCTAACATAAAATGGTCCGAGCTCGGAATAGTCTTAATCACATCTTCGGGGAAAACCTTAAGGCAAGCCATCAGAAAGGTCCATTTAACTAACAATGAAGAAGAGTATGAAGCTTTGATTGGAGGGCTCGAATTGGCCCTTGGAATTGACTCTGAGGTCATAGAAATCACATGTGACTCACAATTGGTGGTAAATCAGGTCTACGGGATCTTTGACACCAAAGAGGAACGCATGCAACAATACGTGATAAAGGTCCAAACTCTGTTGGCGATTCCGTGAGTGGTCAATTACTCATATCCCAAGAGAGGATAACGCAGAAGCAGATGCATTGGAGAACTTAGGATCATCGACAAATAAAGGGATCAAAATCTGTGATGGTAGTACAACTAATGAACTCAGTCCTAGATACAGACGATTATTATGAGGTAAATTCAATTAATCTGGTCTGGGACTGGAGAAATGAAATCATCGACTATCTCGAGCACGGGAAGTTTCCCGAAGAGCCCAAGGTATCACGGGCGTTACGCGCCAAAGCAGCGCGATATAGCTTCAAGATAGACCAATTGTATAGAAAATCTTTCCAAGGCCCGCTAACCCGGTACTTAGGGGCATCCGAAGCTAACTATGTCATGAGAGAGGTCCACGAAGGGATATGAGTCAAGTAGAAACAATTTGTAAAAGATAGCCACCAGTAATGGCAATTTCTTTTTAGCATAGTAAATGTTTGTGTACTTTTGAAATAGAAGGAATTAAATGAAATGAAATCCTTTTGTTTTTATCTAAACGATGTATTAACTTTTTCATTTGAAAGTTAAATAAGTACTTCAAATTCTAGTGCCGTAATGAATAGGAGACGTCCACTTCAAGTGCAGTGTAGACATAAGAGGGCCCTCTATTATGAAAACCCTCACGTTAAAGGGTTGGTTTCGGAAGAATTTATGCCTGGAATCAAAATGCCTTCAGGGAAAAGTACACCCGAAGACATACACGAAAGGACGCAAAAAGTAAACTTGCGCAAATATTTATAGAAACCTCACATAAAAGGGTTGATTCCCGGAACCGAAGTGCTTCGGGGAAAATGCATTCGAGGTTGCACATAATAAAACAGAAAAATGTGTGCAGAGTTCTTAAGCAAATGCAAAGGTTAAAGACTTTCATGGATATTCAAATGAAAGTAAGACTCAAACAATACTTGAGCAGTAAATACGTCTTTATTTACAAAAACATGCCATAACGGCAAAGGTACAAGAATTGGAAAAAGAAAAGAAAGGTTAAACGGCAGTATCTCCAGAACCAGGAGGAAGAGAAGTGTCTGCATCCCCGGGAAGAGTATATGGGTACACTAATGGCTCGACATTTCCCCCAGTTTGGCCTTCAACATCATCGTCCTACGATTCCTCTTCAGTTCCCAAGAACTCAAAATCGGAACCAGAAGGGCCAGGAGCATCATACTGCATTGGCAGTCCATTTTTAGCAGCTAACTCAAGCTCACGTGCCTTAGCAATTTCGGCATCAAAATCAATGATACCTGCTTTGGCCTCTTCCAAGGCTTTTCTCCTCATGTTGTACATGGCGTAGATTTTCTCAACAACGAGGAAAGCCTCTGGGGCCTTAAGTTCTTCTTTGAGTCGGGTTACCTCGGCAGAAAGGCTTTCCCGAGCGGACCTAATAGATCTGAGGCTAACATCAAGGTCACAGACAGTTGAGCTAAAGAGCTTATTATGCTCGATAGTTTTCCCGTACTTCTCTTCCTAAGTGTGACTCCTTTGGAGCTTCTTGGAACCTGGCACATCTACATACACTAAACATATGTCAGGACGACTAGCAGCTAAATAGAGTAGAGATCCAATCATTCCACGATATTTTGATTCATCTAGTGATTTTCCTTCTTCATATTTGTCAAGAGATGTAGCTGGACTCATGGGAGTCCCAAATGCCTTGGTATTGTCCATTCCGAATTTTTGTATTACCTCTTTTGTATACTTTGTCTGACAAATAAAGATCCCTTCATCTGATTGATGAATTTAGAGTCCAAGGAAGAAAGTTAATTCTCCCATCATGCTCATTTCAAACTCATTTTGCCTGAGATGTGAAAATTCCTTGCATAAACAAGGTTAGCACTTCCAAACATAATATCATCAATATAAATTTGAATAATGAGATTTCGAGAAGATGATCTTTTGATAAAAAGCGTACTGTCAATCTTACCTCTCGAAAATCCATGACTAACAAAAAATAAGCTTAGTTTTTCCTACAAAGTTCTAGGTGCTTCTTTTAGTCCATAAAGAGCTTTAGGAAACTTAAACACATTATAAGGAAACTATGAGTTTTCAAAACCAGGAGGTTGTTTAACATAAACCTCCTCATCAACTAAGCCATTTAAACACACACTTTTAACATCCATTTGAAATAGTTTAAACCTTTAAAAGAATCATATGCTAATAAAATACGAATTGATTCTAACCGTGCTACCGGAGCGAAGATTTCATCATAGTCGACTCCTTCTTGTTGGGAGTAACTCTGAGCGACTGGACTTGCTTTATTCCAGATAACTTTACCTTCTTCATTCAGTTTGTTCCCGAATACCCATTTGGTTCTTATGATTGCTGAATTTGCTGATTTGGGCACCAGTGTCCAAACTTGATTTTTATCAAACTGATCAAGTTCTTCTTGCATAGCTCGTACCCAACTTGAGTCCTTCAAGGCCTCGTCAACTTTCTTTGTCTCTATTTGAGATATGAGTGCGATGTTGGCCTTTTTCTTTTAAGATCCTCTTGTTTTCATTCCATCAATTGGATTTTCAATTATGAACTTCTGAGGATATTCTGGTTCGCTTCTCCACTCATTTGGTACTGCTTCAGTACGTTGATCAGTTGACTCATTCTGAGGTTGATCATGATCACTGATGTCTTCATTAGTCGAATGTGGGGTTTCAGTCGTATTGTCAGCAATATCTTTTGAAGTCTTCTGTTCACTCATCTTTGGCTGATTTTGGGTGTTCTCTTCATAAGTTGCAAAATCTCCTTTCTAGGCCATAGAGTTATTATTATAAAAAATAACATGAACTGATTCCTCTACGCATATGGTACGCTTATTATAGATTATAAAATATCTATTGTTAATCGAGTAGCCGAGAAATATACCTTCATCACTCATTCAGTCAAACTTACCAAGATTGTCCTTGCCATTGTTCTGGAAAAATCATTTGCTTCCAAAATGATAAAAGTATCCAATATTTGATTTCTTACCTTTCCATAATTCATATAGAGTCTTCTTTAAAATAAGTCGAATTAAACACCTGTTGAGAATGTGACAAGATGTGCTAACTGCTTCTGCCCAGAAGTGATTTGGGAGAGAATGCTCTAGTATCATTATCTGTTCTTACATTCAACCACTCCATTTTGCTGTGATGACCTAGGTGTTGAGAAATTATGAGTGTATCTTTGGCCATTGTAGAGTTCTTCAAAAGCTCTGCTTTCAAATTCTCCTCCATGACCACTTTGAGTAGTTGCTATAGATGCCCCTTTTCTCGTTCAATTCTTTTATAGAAAATCTCAAAGTTTTTCAATACTTCATCTTTATGAGATAAGAAAATCACCCATGTAAACGTGAGTAGTCATCAACAATAACAAAGGCATATCGTTTACCTCCAATGCTGGTAGTTCTGGTAGGTCCAAACAGATCTATGTGAAGCAATTATAAAGGCTTGGTAGTAGACACAATGTCCTTGGTTTTAACAGAGTTTCTAGTTTGTTTACCAATTTGACATGCATCACATACATGTTTTCTATAAAAGTTGAGCTTAGGAAGACCAATAACTAAATCATGATTGGAGAGTTTTTCATGTAGATGCATGCTTGCGTGACCAAGTTTTTTATGACAGAACCATGGATCATCAGATATGAATGCTAAACAGATATGGCTATCTAGATTTTCAATGCCATCAAGAATGTAGACGTTTCCATACCTTTTACCAGGAAGAATAATCTTACCCGCCTTATCTTCAATAGCACGTTCATGTTTTCTTGAACTTAACTTTGTACCCCAAATCACACAGTTGACTTATTAGAAGATTGTAATTGAGTCTATCCACTAGATATACCTCTGTAAAATCGCAATTATTGATGTATGATCTGTGCCGCTACTAACTACCTTTCCTCTTGAATCATCTCCAAATTTGACATTTTCTCCATTTAATTTTGTGACTTCTTTAAATAGATTCTTGTCACCCGTCATGTGACTGGAACACACACTGTCTAGATACCATTTTCCTTTGCGACTATTTTTGTGGTGTTCCTGCAAATATAATTATCACCTTCTTTTAGGTACCCAAGCTTGCTTGGGTCCTTGTTGGTTAGTATTACTAGAATCAGGGCTATTTTGGGTTTCCAAATCCATCATGAAATATTTAATTTATGAAATCTACAAAATGAGTATTTATGACCAACTTTGTTACAATAATGACACATAGGGGTTGATCCAATTTTCGATCTCCCACTTGTGTTAGTACTTGTGGACTCAGTTCTAGCCAGTCTTTTCCCAGTTGACTTGTAAGTCGCCTGGTTAGATTTGACAGAACTGTGACTGGTGGACTTGCGCAAGCCATTAAGTTGCATTTGCAATTCCTGAACTTCATCTTGAAGTACGTCTCTTTCGATTTCACTAACTTCAACCTTTAGTTCCCAGTCCTTCTTGTCCCTATTGAGTCTCCTTAGTTGATTCAACATTTTTTGAGACTCCTTCAGGGCAAGGTCAAGAATATCCAACAATTCATTACATTTATCACAATTATAGGATCTTACCTCGCTTGTTTCACCTCGTTCCATGAATCAATTCTCAGTATCTTCGTTGCATTCATCTTCTGATGCATCATCATGAGTCTAATAACCAGAGCATATGTTCATGTCGTTTTCCAAAATGGCCATGAAGCACATATTTGCTATTTCTTTGTGTTCTGAGCTGTCTTCGTCACTCCAGCTTCTAATGTATTTGTTTTTATTGAATTCTCTAGAGACTTTTTAAAAAAATCTAGGCATTCAGCTTGAACACCCATATCTTCCACACTCATAACACTTGCCATCACTCTTGTCTTGTTCATTGTATTGCCTGGTTCGCCTGGATGACATCCTCCCCTTCTTGTGTTTCTATATCTTCTCATCAATCCATCCATGTTTCTTGATACCATGGAAATTTCTTCTTCAAGAGCTTCTGGGTCATCATCAATATCATTTTCAGGTCCTTCAGTTGTAGTTTTGAAGGCAATTGTTTTCTTCTTTTCTTCCTGATTTGTTTTTGAGATGGGTTTTCTCGAATGCTATAATATCTCCTCATAGTTCATCATATGAAAGCTTTCTTAGATCTTGAGATCGAGTGTGACTACTTATGTCTGCCAAGTGGTAGGTAAACTCCTTAAGATTTTTCGAACTTGATCACCTCTTGAGTAGGGGTTTCCAAAGGCTTTTAGATCGCCAATGATTTTGCCGAATCTTGCAAACATTTCCTTAGTGGATTCTCATTCTTTCATCTGGAAGAGTTCATAATCATGAACCAACATGTTTATTCAAGTTTCTTTCACTTTGCTGGTTCCTTCATAAGTGACTTCCAGTTTGTTTTGGCTGTATCACTACTTGAGATTTTTCTCATACTCTTCTCCACTTATAGCATTATAGAGCAAGTTTTGTGCTTTAGCATTAACCTGAACAACCGCCATTTGCTCGTATGTGTATTCATCTATATCTTCAATATCAATGTGTGGTTAAGCTGTTGCAGGTAGGGGTGGGCATAAAATCCGAAAAACCGAAACGAACCGAATTATTTTGGTATTTCGGTTTTGGTTTTTTGGGTATTTTGGTTTATTTCGGTACGGAAATTTTGGTAATTCGGTTCGGTATACGGTATTGGAATTTTGGTATTTTGGTATTTCGGTATAATCGAAATACCGAAATAGTATAGTCCAAGCCCAACTTTTTTTAAATAATTTTTTAGCCCAATAACCTTAAGCCCACACCCCAAAAGTCCAAAACACCTATTAATTTAATCTTTCTCGTATTACTACTAATATAACAAAAAAAGTGAAATTGATATCTTAAACTCTGAGTAGAAAAGCATTTAGAATCAATAGAAAAGGTTTCCTTTTCGATGACTTATTTTGCAAACTTTAAATTAAAAAGTAAGATAGTTACTTCTATTTCAATTTGAATAATTAGCTAAAAATATTTCGATAAAGACCATTTAACAAACAGATTCACTGACCATTTTCAGTTTAATACAAGCTGTATTGGTTTCAAAAGTTAAAGAGCTACAGATTTGAATAAGCAAAAGCCTCGTAACAAAGATTTGGTTTAAACCGAAACCGTATCGAACCAAAATAAGAAATACTGAACCGTACCAAAATATTTTGGTATGGTATTTGGTATACACAATTGATAAATCGAATACCGAAATACCGAACCGAAATTCTTAAATACAGAACCGAAGTACCGAATGCCCACCCCTAGCTGCAGGTAGTGGATAGTTTTCCTTTTTGATAACGCGCCATACTTTGACATCATAAGATTTTGCATAAATTTCCATTCGCACTTTCTAGTGAGAAAAATGTTGTCCATGGTCACTTCGTTCAGAGTGAATCATACGTCCAGTCCCCTTGGGTTGCAAGGGTGATCTTTTTCAAGTATGAAGTATCTTAGTACATATAAGTTGATGTTGTTATACACCAACAACTTTTGGTCACTTTGTTCTTTTCTCTAATAATCGATACAATCCTCACCAGTATTCTTTTCTCTCTCTCTTTTCTCTTCTTAGTTACACAAGGAATCTATAACAACAGTGCTTGTTTGAAGTAGAACAAAGAGAATGAAATTGGTTTGATTAAAGTATATTCATCGTTGGCATCTTCTGTAGAATATATATGACGAGTTGGTCTCCATTCTTCACGGCGTGATAGTGTAATAATTGACCAGCAACCCAAGGGAGTTGATTTTTAAAATCAATCAAGCTGATTTTATTCCAGAAATAGAATGGACTTTTAATTTCGTTGCTTTCTTGGTTTCCTTTTCCTTGTGAGCCGTTGAGAAGAATATTCTTAGACGATCTTCTGTGTAGATGATTGATCTTCTACATTGATTGATTGATGCCTACCGTAAATGGTTGATTCGAAAATCCACATGATTGATCTTCAATACTGATTGATTGTTCATCTTATGCTGATGGATTGATGCCTTTCGTAAATGGTTGATTCGAATATCTGGTTCCATAGAACGCAAGGTCACAACAGTTGTACTCCTTGATTCTTGCCTTTGGTATCTTGAGTTGCACGTTTACCTCCTTGATTTGTGCTTTCAGATCTTCTAATAAAATCTTTCCCATTCTCGTCACATCCTTTGGGATTGATTTCCTGCGAGTAGGATTAAGTTATTTTCTATCACTAAAGTCCATATCTTAACATGTTGGAAGTAGTGTTTGTACCGTTAAAAGGGATACAAGTCAACATCTATTGTTTTAAATGACACACCTATTGCCAATAGTTGTATATTTCATTATTTTTTCCATTTAAATTTATTTAATTTTATTTTCAGGATTGACCTGCACGGGTGATCCTAATAATTCGTTCAATTCAACCCGTTAGTATTGACACGTATTGATACAAACATTTAAAGCTCGAAAGTAGCTTAAGTGAGTGTTTGGATTGGCTTTTAAGTTGGTCAAATCAACTTTTAAGTTTTTTTTAGATTTTTTCAGTGTTTGACAAAGTTAAAAAGAGCTTAAAATAAGTTTAAAACGGCTTAAAACAAGCCAAAACCAATAAGTTGGGCAGCCGAACTTATTGCTTTTTGGCTTAAAAGCTATTTGTGCTGAAAAACCACTTTTTAAAGAGAAATCCAAACTGACCCTAAGTGAGTGGAGCCATTCTTTGAAGAAAATTTCAAATATTTTTCTTTCATTTTTAGCATACACTAGTTAGGAGGATAAAGCTACTGCTACTATTTTATTGTAATGATAAATCTGAATTTGTATCTCCTCTCTTCTCTGTCTCGCTCTCTGCATGTGGACTGAATATTAACAAAGCATTAGTTGAAGATTCTACAATAGAAAACAATGACTTTAGTGGCTGAGATTCAAAGGCTTTTTCAGAAAATTAAAAGACAAATTGAGCTAAAATCTGAAGAGTCATGCAAATACTACTGCATGCCATGCTATGTTGTTTGCTCTAGTGGGAGGTACTATTGCCGAAACATGAAGATCTCTGCTTATGTACAAAAATGGTAAGTTTAACCTCGAAACTTCTCCTTCAGGTTCCGTCCTTATAGAGAGTGCTAAAGTCGTGGAAGATATGTTCTTAAATGTACTTTTTATGGAAAACGAGAGTGTTAATGATATAGATGCTTTGGGAGACACATTACTAGCTAAACATTTTGTGGAAGATGAAAGCGAGAATAACGCTCACAAGGTGCTTGGTAAAATGCCAAAGCTAGATTATAATTCTAATGAGAGTGATTTGGATGCTTTAGAAGACGTGTATCTACATGCACTTTTCATTGAAACTGAGAGGATAAATAACGCTCCAAGGTTTCCAAGGCAGAAATGTCGAATTTGTTGAACATATGTATCCTAAGGTATTCTCCACATATTTGTTGCACACTCGATCCCAAATGTATGTTCTTACTGTTGGAGAGATCATTTCATGGTAGTATATGCATTCATAAGACATAAGAGCAAGTTCTCTCTCGTTTTAGTTGTAAATAGGATGATTGTTCCTGTACAGGATCCAGGAATATGTTTGAAGATTGTGAAGTTAGATGGTCATACAAATAATATTACAGAATTATTGATGGATTTTGCTAACAAGTTTTGATCGTCTAATAGCATGAGTAGAGTGCATGGGATACTGGAGGGCAGTAGTTTATGCATCCTTATGTTATGTATATTAATTTTATCTGTTCAGGTGCTATCATTCCAGCATATAGCCCTGTTTTATAGTAGTAAACTATAAAGGAGACCTCTCGTTGAACTTAACAGAATTTTCCATAAGGAGAGTATGTTACTTTGGGGCCCAAATTTGCAATTAACATTGCATGATGACTCTAAAGAGGAAGCCACAATTGATTTGTTCATGCAATTATTATTTCATGCTCTAATGATGTTCATGCAATTATTTATTCCTCTGTTGGTGGAGGAACGTACACTACACCTTCTACATAATCAACTAGACAACTGTTGGTGCATAGTATTAATGAAGTGGAGTGTTGTCTTCTTTCTATGAAATTGAGTTACTTGTTTGTTGTATTATCCTGAAATTCAAGGTGTTCCACATCAATTTCCATTTGTTTCAGGCGGCTCCTTAATGAAGTTCTGTTACTTGAGGGATATATTTTAGAGCAACTTTGATGTTTTGTACACCAAATGATTATATAATTGAGCTGGAAGGTATATTCATATCACCAAGAGGTGCACTTTACTGTTGAGATAACCATTAAGGAGTGGAGCATGGCTTTTAGATGGGACATATATTATCCATTCTTCTTATTACAAGATGTAACCAGAAATAATTGACTTATGGTGCTATGTTTGGAGAACATCTTTTGAAATTTCCTTTTGATCCTGGTGACTCCAATTCTACATTTACCATCCTTGAGGACAAGAATGTTGTTTAATAGGAGCGTATTGATATAAAATTTAGGGACTTAGTTCGTGTGAGAATACACAGGAAAATATTTTTATTCACCTAATACAATGATACAATGAGCCCTATATATAGATAATACATGTCCTACTCCTAATACATATAAGATTAGGGTTTAAGGCTATTTACTCCTATTTGACTACTTAACTAACACTCCCCCTCAAGCTGGTGCATATAAATCAAATGTACCAGGCTTGTTACATATATAACTAATACGAGGGCCAGTGAGGGACTTGGTGAAAATATCAGCAAGCT
>ML292459.1:14258-47952 GCA_005239495.1 Nicotiana undulata | reverse complement strand
ATATATATATATATATATATATATATATATATATATATATATAACATGAATATGTTCGCTTATAATAGAATTTGAAGGGTCGTTTTTTGAAATTAAAAAAAAAAAGTTTGAAGCAAAGGAAATTACTATCATGAAAAAAAATTAACTTATAATATTGTGTAGTATTGAAGTCTAAAACATCAAGTGTATTTGGGCTAGATTAGCCCAACAATTGGTATCAGATCCCAGTTTCAGTGAGACGAGTATGGAGATGGCGGAGTGATGGTGCGCGGCGGCACGCGCACAAGAAGAAGCTAGTTGCGGGCTTCGGGGTGCCATAATACTCTAACAATGTGGGTGGCACACCGTAATCTCGGGAATTGGTCTGTAGATCGTGGTAGTGGGCCACGTGGAACTTAGTTCGAGGAAGAGATTTTTGGGTTTGCGAACAAAGTCCCGCATTGGTAGCTGAAAAGATTGGGAGTCTACATATAAGGTGTAGGGATTCTTAATGGTGTGAGGCCTTTCGGGGAATACCGTGCGGGCTTGACCCAAAGCGGACAATATCACACCATGTTAAGAGTGTATTTGGGCTAGATTAGCCCAACACATTTAACCTATACCCATATTTTTAAAATTATTTAACTTATACCCCAATTTTTACAACTTCAGGCGTCGCCTTCCTGATACCTGTGAAAAACTTCAGTTTGTTTAGTGCTGATGTTTTTACAAGTGAACTAAATAACTTCAACATCTTCTGCTGAAGTTTTTGAAAAAGCTTTATTGCAAAACTAATGAATCCAGGACAAAACTTCAGCTTATCTAGTGCTGAAGTTTTAACAAATGAACTAAATAACTTCAGCATCTTCTGCTGAAGTTTTTGAAAAAGCTTTATTGCAAAACTAATGAATCCAGGACAAAACTTTAGTTTATCTAGTGCTGAAACTTTTACAAATGAACTTAATAACTTCAGCATCTTCTGTTGAAATTTTTGAAAAAACATTATGACAAAACTAATTAATCGGGGACAAAACTTCAGCTTATTTAGTGCTGAAGATTTTACAAATGAACTAAATAACTTCAGCATCTTCTGCTGAAGTTATTGAAAAAGATTTATGACAAGACTAATTAATCCAGGACAAAACTTCAGCTTATTTAGTGCTAAAGTTTTTACAAATGAACTAAATAACTTACTCACTTCTGGTGAAGTTTTTGAAAAAGCCTAGAATGCTGAAGTTTTATGTGATTGCCTTTGCTACTTCAAGCCCGTATGCCTGAAGTTTATGCGAAAAGTGGGTGCACTTGCAATTTTTTTTGCAAAGCTGATATAAGTTAAAACGTGACCCAAAAAGCGGGTATAGATGCAAAAACACCTAGATATATCGGAAATAGGGCTTTAACTACCCTTATCGTTTGTAAAAATTACATGGCCCTATTTGGTCGTCCCTTTTAACTTATACCTGTTTTGTTTTCGTGTGTATTCGTACTTATTTTTTTGTTAAAAGCGTTTTAAAAAGACGATCTTCCCTTCAGGACTATTGACAAAATTGTAGACTGCAGGATAAAACTTCAGCATGTTTTGGTATGAAATTTTAGCAAATGAACTAAATAACTTCAGCATGCATTAGAAAATTACATACTGCAAGACAAAAGCTTAAACATGTTTAGTCTGAAGTTTTAGCAAATGAACTAAAAAACTTAAGCATGTTTAATCTGAAGTTTTAGCCAATGAACTAAAAAACTTAAGCATGTTTAGTCTGAAGTTTTAGCAAATGACTAAAAAACTAAAGCATGTTTAGTCTAAAGATTAGCAAATGAACTAAATAACTTAAGCATGTTTGGTCTGAAGTTTTGGCAAATGAACTAAATAATTTCAGCATGCATTAGCAAAAACTCATTAGAAAATTACATATTGCAAGATAAAAACTCAAGCATGTTTAATCCGAAGCTTTGACAAAAGAATTAAAAAGCTTAAGCATGTTTAGTCTAAAGTTTTCGTAAATGAACTAAATAACTTCGGCATGTTTAAACTGAAGTTTAAGCAAATGAACTAAATAATATCAGCATGTTTAGACTGAAGTTTCGGATAATACTCATGACAAAACTGTAGACTGCAGGATAAATAACATCAGCATGTATTAGCATGACGTTTTAGCTTCAATGTGAAACAACTTCATGCTATATTAGTATGAAGTTTTAGCTTCAACATGAAACAACTTCATGCTACATTAGCATGAGGTTTTAACTTCAAGGTAAAACAACTTCATGCAAGTGTGATTCTCAAGATGAATCTGGACAAGTTTCTAGTTTTTTGATAAAACTGCTGGGAGGAGAGGAGGAGATCTTTTTTCACTAATGAGGTTGCAGATCACACGATTTGTGATAACTAGGTATTTTTACCAACTATTTACTCTCATTCGCCTAGGTTTTGGGGCAAAATTGCACCAAGGTACTCCCGAAAACTAATGCAAGGCGCTTAAATTGCAGGTTTTGAGTAAAATTGAAGAGAATGGCTAAAGATAACTCAAACAGGAGCCAAACTTGCACATCCCAGGAACCCAGCAAAAGCTCTAATGCGCTATTATTTCGTTGCAGCGGAAGACATTCCGCTGTAGCAGAATTATGATCGCGGCCACGGACTAAACTTTAGAGAGATGTGTTTTAGGCCCTTTGGAACCGCTGACCGCGCCAAGATTCCATTGTCGCGTTTTCCTATAGGTTGGAGAGCTCATTAATCCGCTGAGCGCGAAATATCAACTTTAGAGAGTTGTTGAAGGAGGTATTTAACAATAGCGCGGTCAGCGATAAAATTCCGTTGATGCACTTTCCAACTTCGCTGGGCGTTCAAAATTCTGCTGGGAGCGGAATAGATGTTCAGAGAAGTTCCAGATCCATAAATGCGGTCTGCACTTATTATTGCATGGCCGCGGAAGCCATTCCGCTGGAACGCTTAAAATTCCGCTGACAGCGGAATCTCCGTAGGGGCAATTTTGTCCAGTATTTTTTGTTGTGTATAAATACTTGTTTTTCTCATTTTTAGGGTATCAGATATTGTAAGAAGCTTGTGAATAGTGTCTTTTTACCTTTTTGAGTAATTTTAGCATAGATTCTTCTCTTAATCTTAGATTTTATCCTTGTAATCAACATCTATGGCTTTAAATTCATCTTCTATTTTGATTTCTTCCATGAAATTGAGTAGCTAGACTCATAAGCTAGGGTTGTGACCCAACCCTAGTGTGGGTATCTAATGGGCCTTCAATTTTAGAGTTTCTTTGTGAGTGGGTCTGTTAAATTTAGTCTATTTCATGCTTAATTCATTGAATTAGTGGTTGCAAATAATGATTCATGCTTTTTTGACTAGGGTTAATCTTGAGAAAGATGATCCAAGTCTAGGTAAAATAGGCTAACAAGGAATTGGAGTGAATTCAAGAGATTGATAGCATTAATTAAAGGGTAGAAACTAGATATAGTAATACCCGACTTGAGCCATTTCATTTGCTTGATTGAAACACCCATTTAGGCTTGAGGAAGCCAATTCGGGCAAAGTCACCCAAACTACCGAGAGGTATTGGGTGAGTAATTTAGTGTGAGGTTATATCACGAACCCATGACCCACAAGTTTATCCTAGATTTTAGATTTCGTTAGATACTCTCCTAGGGGTAAGTTGCATCCCTAGTGCCTTTAAATACTTGATAAAATCCCACAAAAACATTGTAGCTAGTTTGATAATAGTAATCTTGAGTATTAAACCTAGCATAGAAACAAAATCATCCATGTTTAGAAGAGTAATTAAGGACAATTCACACTTCTAAATCGGATAGAAACTCGACTCCAATTATATAACTCCTTGTGGATTTCGATCCCGATTTTATCGGGTAAAAGGTACATCGACCTTTCCTTGCCAATCTATAGGGGTATAGGTGGGCTTCAATCACTTTTTGGCGTTGTTGTCAGGGAGTTAAAACGGTGTTGACTATCTATTAGATTAGTTATGTAGATTATTTTTCTTTCCTTCTATTTGTTAACTTGTGTGTTTAAATCGCTACATGTACATATGGCAGATCCTTTGGGCAATGTTATATCGGGGGAGGAGGTAGATGATAACGGGGAAGATGAGGTGCATCTAGTACCTCAAGCTCAAAGACGTGGCCGCCATGCCAATGCCAATGATAATATTCCAGACCCTCTCCCGCCTCCTCCAAGAGTAGCTCCTCGAGTGCTTCCGAACGAGGGATATGCCAGTGCAATTGTCCCTCCCAGAATCTGGGTGGGCAATTTTCAAATCACTAATGTCATGTTGACACTTACGGAGCAGCGAGGATATTTCATGGGTGCTCCCCATCAGAATGCCTACAAACACTTAAAAGGATTTGTGGATACCGGTTGGGGGAGCAAGCAAACCAATGTATCGGAGGATGCCTTGAGGCTCAGATTATTTCCTTTCTCTCCCCGAGGGAAAGCACTGGATTGGCTTGAACGATTCTCAAATCATTTTATCTCTACATGGGATGAGTTGGCGGATAAGTTCATTTCCAAGTTTTTCTCTCCCGGACACATGGCAGCTTTGAGAGATGAGATATTGGCATTCAAGAAGGAACCAAATGAGCCCCTTCGCGAGATTTGGGAGCGCTACAGAACGATGGTCAAAGAATTCCCTAACAATGACATGACCGAGGCTATGATACAACAAACATTCTACCGGGGCATTAATAAGATCAATCAGTGTGTGGTCAACCAATTAGCTGGGGGTAATTTCATGAACCTATCTTATAATGAAGCCTATGATATTTTGGATGAAATGACTGACACTTCGTCAGCATGGCAAAGTCGGGTTAATTGGCCCAAGGTGACCCAAGTGTGATCAATCTCCATAAAGAACTTTAAGACCGTGGACAGGCCATTGCCGAGCTAACAACCACCATGAATCAACTTGCTAAGGCGCAACTTCAACAAATCCAAGGGCCAAAGCAAGTGCATGCTATGGAAGGGGTCAATATTTTGGTCAACAAACGAAGACAGCGTGGCAATTAAATGCAAAGCAACAATTATCAAAGTGAAAAAGGTGTGAGCTGATACAACAACGATGATTCCTATGATGAGAAAAATGAGGATGTGATGTATGCAAACAATTTCCAAGGGAAAAGGAACAATTATTCTAACCAACAATAGAGATCTCAAGGGAAAACCCAAAATTGGAACAATCAAGGGCAATAAAATTGGAATAACAATAACAACTCTAGCAACCAGGGGAACAACAATCAACAATAGGGAGGCAACGACAACAATTGGAATGGGAAAAATACTAGTAATTGGGGTGAAAACGGTAATCGGGGGTCGGGATTTCAAAGGCCCTCGATGTTAAACATATGCTCGATCCGGCCCATATCCGACTTTGCAATGGCATTATGTGACTTGGGTGCTAGTATCAATTTGATGCCTTATTTTGCCTTTGAAACCTTGGGAATTGGCCAACCGAGAGCAACTTCGATGCGACTTCAAATGGAGGATGGAACTATGAAGCGACCCTTAGTTATCATTGGCGATGGTTTGGTGCGGGTTGACAAATTCATCTAGCCAGCGGTTTTGTGATATTGGATTGTGAGGTCGACTATGAAGTGCCAATTATTTTTGGAAGACCTTTCCTAGCAACGGGGAAGGCCTTGGTAGATGTGGAGGCCGGTGAGCTCACCTTCCGGGTGGGCGACGAAAAGGTTGTTTTCCATGTATGCAAATCAATGCGGGAACCAAATAGTACGGAGGTGTGCTTGTTTGTGGATCTAGTTGCCGAGGTGATAATTGATGATACAAGCTCAATGATCAAAGTGGAAGATCCCATGGACGCGGTGTTATTGAATCATGAGGTTGTTGTGACGGCTGGCTTGGTGGAGTGTACTAATGCATTGCAAGGCATGGGTTCTTATTCTTATGGACCATGAAAGCTATCTTTGGATTTGGAAAATCGTAAGACTCCACCGACAAAGCCCTCAATCGAGGAGCCACCAACATTGGTGTTGAAGCCTCTTCCATCACATCTCAGGTATGAACTTTCAGGCCCTTCTTGTACTTTACATGTTATACTTTCTTCTTGTTTAACCCAACTACAGGTAGATTCCACACTTGAAGTACTCCAAAGGAGGAAGAAGGAAATAGGTTGGACTCTACCTGATATTCGGGGCATAAGCCCTGCCTTCTGCATGCACAAAATAATTCTTGAAGATGATGCAAAACCTTCCGTAGAACATCAATGGAGGTTGAACGAGGCAATGCAGGAGGTGGTCAAAAAGGAGATAATCAAGTGGCTCAATGCAGAGTTATTTATCCAATCTCTGACAGTGCTTGGACTTCACTAGTTCAATGTGTTCGAAAAAGGGTGGCATGAAAGTGGTGCAGAATGAAAAGAATGAGCTGATTCCCACTCGGACCGTGACTGGTTGGAGGGTTTGTATGGATAATAGGAAGCTGAACAAGGTGACCAGAAAGGATCACTTTCCTTTCCCATTTTTGGACCAGATGCTTGATAAACTTGTTGTGCGGGCCTTTTATTGTTTCTTGGATGGGTATTCATGCTACAATCAGATACTTATAGCCCTAGAAGATCAGGAGAAAACAACCTTCACCTGTCCTTACGAGACATTTGCTTTTTCAAGGATGTCATTCGGTTTGTGCAATGCACCCGCCACATTCCAACGGTGCATGCTGGAAATTTTCACGGATATGGTGGAGGACTTCTTGGAAGTTTTCATGGACGACTTCTGTGTGGTCGGGGAATCATTTGAGGAGTGTTTTCAAAATCTTGATAAAGTTCTCGCTCGGTGTGAAAAAACCAACCTTGTGTTGAATTGGGAGAAATGCCATTTCATGGTCGAGGAGGGCATTGTCCTCGTCTATAAAATCTCTAAAGATGGTATTGAAGTTGATAAATCTAAGATCGAAGTTATCTCCAAGTTGCCTCCTCCAACTTCCGTCGAGGGAGTCCGAAGTTTCCTTGGGCACGCGGGATTTTACCAGAGATTCGTAAAAGATTTTTCGAAAGTGGTAATTCCCCTATGAAAGCTATTGGAGAAGGACACCAAGTTTACATTCAATGAGGAATGTATGAAAGCCTTTAAGTTGTTGAAGTACAAATTAACTACCACTCCAATAATCGTCGCACCTAATTGGAGCTCTCCCTTCGAGCTCATGTGTGACTCAAGTGACGTGGTGGTGGGAGCGGTCTTGGGAAAACGGGTGAACATAATTTTTCATCTCGTATATTATGCAAACAAAACCATGAATGACACTCAAGGTAACTATACCGTCACAGAAAAAGAATTGCTGGGTATTGTATTTGCTATGGAAATATTTAGGCCCTACCGCATGGGCACCAAGGTGATTGTGCACACCGATCATGCGGCGCTCCGGTACTTGATGACGAAGAAAGATTCCAAATCTTGACTTATGAGGTGGGTCTTGTTTCTCCAAGAATTTGATCTAGAAATTGTTGATATAAAGGGGAGTGAAAATCAAGTTTCCAATCACTTGTCCCGGTTGGTGGAGCAAGGTAGGCCAAAAGATGGCCTTGATATCAATGATGCCTTTCCAGATGAGAAACTCCTTTCAGTCTCCACGCATGACATGCCTTGGTTTACGTACATCGCCAACTTTCTTGTTACCAGTGTTGTCTTGTGTGAGCTCTCTTCTAACCAAAGGAAGAAGCTTAGATGGGACAACTTGGATTATTATTGGGGTGAGCCGTACTTGTTCAAAATTTTCAATGATGGAGTCATTCGCCGATGTGTCCCCAAGGAAGAACAATTGACCATTCTTGAGTTTTGCCATTCCTCGCCCTATGGTGGTCATCACGGTGGCGAAATGACAACTTCTAAAGTTTTGAGTTGTGGATTTTATTGGCCAACTTTGTATAAAGATGCAAGTGATTTGGTGAAGATGTGCGACGAATGTCAACGAGAGGGTGGCATATCAAAGAAGGATGAAATGCCCCTCAATGAACCAAGAGATTGTCTCCTAATGCGAAAAGGTTGCAAACTGATGAGAGAATAGAAGTTGAATTCAACAAGGAAAGTAACAAAGGAAGGAAGTTGAGTTTGATACGAACTCTTTCACCCAAGAAGAGTTGGACTAGAACTGAACGACAAACTCAACAACTGAATCTATAAATATTCGAAGTATTTCTGCTGGAATTATCGACGCACAAGTACTGAAGTAAATCAAGATCTGAAAGCAAAATTCACATAGTTATTTTGAAAGAAGATTTATTGTGCAATACAAAGGCTACAGATCAGCTAGAAGAACCAGTTTCATCGTTTGTGTATTGAGTCTAGTTGATTGTAGTAGGAGTTTTAATATTGTATCTTATCAGCTTTCTTAGAAGCAATTGTAATAGGTACACATTGTTCAAGTTAGAGTTAACTTGAAGCTTGTAGAAATTAGCTAGAGGCTAGTTGATACAAAGGGATTAGAGTTAGTCCTAGGATTACAAAAGAGTTTATTTTGTAAGTCCGTTTGGCTCAGAGTTTTTAGTGAAGAGTTTGAGCAAATCCTACTGAGGAGTAGGTCGTGGTTTTTTTCACCTTTTGATCCAGGTGTTTTCCACGTAAAAATCTCTGTGTTTGTACTTTACTACTTTTATTATTCCGCACCAGTAGAATTTGCAACACAAAGAAGAACCAGGTTCTTCTTGTGAGACATCACTCGAAAAATTGGGTACCATACATTTAACATATATTCTTGTGTGGTATTGTTGTCTAAAACATCAATTGGTATCAGAGCAAGTTATCCTTGAAAAGTCTAACACCTTTGAAAAGATCAACATGAGTGCACCACCTGGGAATTGGGAAGGTCAATCAACTGCAAGGCCACCACTCTTCAATGGCCAGTACTACTCTTGGTGGAAGAACATGATGAAGGACCACCTGATTGGAGAATACTATGAACTTCGGGACATAGTCACTGATGGACCTCTAACTACAATGAAGAAGGCTGCTGAAGGTTTATATGTACCAAAGACTAGGGCTGATTGCACTACTGAAGATCTGAAGAAATGGGAGAAGAATGATAAGGCCAAGAAGTGTCTAGTTTGTGGACTAGGTCCAGATGAATACAACAGAATCCAAAGTTGCACCACAACCAAAGAAATATGGGATACTCTACAAGTAGCCCATGAAGGAACACCTCAGGTAAAGAGGTCTAGAGGTACTCTACTATACTCTCAATATGAAAACTTCACCATGAAAGAAGGAGAGACTATCAAAGATATGTACACAAGGTTCACAACCTTGACTAATGAACTAAAGTCTCTTGGAAGAGTCATTCTGGAAGAGGACATGGTTGAGAAGATCCTGACAAGGGTCTTGCCAATTTCCTGGGAAAGAAAAATCACTGCTATCCAGTAATCCAAAAATATGGCAACCTTGAGATTGGATGAGCTGATTGGAAACCTTACCTCTTATAAACTCAGAAGGCAAACCATGAAGATGGATGCCCCAAAGAAGGAGAGAAGTCTAGAACTAAGGATCACTGAGGGAGCAGAACTGGAGGAAGATGAGATGGTCATGATTACCAAAGAATTCAGAAACTTTCTCATGAGGAAGAAGAGCATCTCTAGGGGAGGAAACTTCAACAAGGTAAAAACTCTAGAAAGGCCAACTAACGAGGGATGCTACAAATGTGGTAATATTGACCATCTCATCAAAAGTTGTCCTCAATGGAAAGTAGAATGGAAAAATGAGAGATATGAAAGAAGGAACAGGAAGAAGGAACTGGTCCAACCCAAGAAAATCACAACTAAGTCTATGGTTGCTTCTTGGGGGAAAAGTTCAGATGAGGAATCAGAAGATGGGGAGACTGAAGATCAGGCGCTCATGGCAATTGGAGAATCTGATGAGGAATCACATGAAGAACCAAAGGTAAGTATCTCCCATATTAAAAACAAAATAAATTTCCTATCTAAGGAAAAACTCTCTGAGTTGATACTTGATTTCATAGATGATTCTGTGGAAACAACCAAAGAGAAGGATCAACTCTCTAATGAATGTGCAATGCTAAAATCAAAGTGCATGAACCTGGAAATCAGAGTCAGTGAATCTGAAAAGAAAAACACTGTCTTGTTGAACCAGGTTCATCCACTTGAGACTGAGATTCTAGAACTAAAATCTGAGAACTTAAAACTGAGATTAGGATCCAATAAAAAGGTTATTGATCACTCTTATGTCATGTTAGAGGAAAATTTGGGAAGACTAAAAGATAAAATGTATGCCAAGGATGAACAGATAAGATCACTTAAATAAGAGCTTGGCAAGGTCAAACATGAATTAGATAGAACTTGTAAATGGAATAAATCCTTTGATGCCTTGACATGGCTTCAAGAGAATCATAGTAGAAACCAGAGAGATCTTGGTTTTAGGAGTCAAATGCCCAAGTGGGATCCCAAAAGCAAGTATCTCACTCTCCCTGAAAATAAAATCTGCACCCATTGTGGTAAGACTGGCCCTACAAATATGAGTGTACTGCAAAAGAGCAGGCCAATTGAAAAAATGAGAGGTTTGTCAAAAAGAAAAACCGGCTACCAAATTGGGCCAGAAAAAATTTGACTCATCCATTCTCTCATAGAAATAAACCCAAACTAGTTTGGGTTCTTAAAACTAACCCCTGATTTTCTTTTGTAGGTACAAGTGAGAGGAAGTAGCCAAATTTGGTCTTTGGATAGTGGCTACTCAAAACATATGACGGGGAACAAGGAACAGTTCCTTTCACTTGAAAACCTCAAAGGAGGAAAAGTCTCCTTAGGAAATAGAAAGAAAGGTAAAATTATAGGGGTTGGCAAAGTAGGTAAGGATGACACACGTTCCATCAAACATGTGTACTTGATAGATGGCTTGAAATATAGCCTGATCAGTGTGCCACAATTGTGTGACAGAGGTAACCTGGTTGCTTTCACTTCCACAAAATGTTTTGTGATTAACTTTCTTACTGACAAGATTGTTTTGCAGGGAAAGAGAATGAATAATATCTATGTCATAGACTTGTCCACACTGTCTGAAAATGAACTCACTTGCTTAAGTGTTTTGGACAGTGATCCCCTCCTTTTGGCACAAACGACTTGGACATGCAAGTCTAAATCAACTTAACAAATTAGTCTCTAAGGACTTAGTGATGGGACTCCATAACATTAAGTTCAAGGAAGACAAAGTTTGTGAGGCATGTGCAAGGGGGAACAGGTAAGATCCTCATTCAAAAGTAAGAAAATGGTCAGTACCACCAGGACGTTGGAACTGGTTCATCTGGATCTGTGTGGTACAATGAGAACTCTGAGCAGAGGTGGTAAGAAATATGTGATGGTGTTAGTTGATCATTACTCAAGGTTCACGTGATATGCGTAGGAGATATTTGTGGTTGTGAAGTATCAATGAACCAATAGATTGTCTCCTAGTGTGAAAAGGTTGCAAACTGATCAGAGAATAGAAGTTGAATTCAGCAAGGAACGTAACAAAGGAAGGAAGTTGAGTTTGATACGAACTCTTTCACCCAGGAAGAGTTGGACTAGAACTGAACGACAAACTCAACAACCGAATCTATAAATATTCGAAGTAATTCTGCTGGAATTCTCAACGCACAAGTACTGAAGTGAATCAAGATCTGAAAGCAAAATTCCCAGAGTTATTTTGCAAGCAGATTTATTGTGCAATACAAAGGCTACAGATCAGCTAGAAAAACCAGTTCCATCGTTTGTGTATTGAGTCTAGTTGATTGTAGTAGGAGTTTTAATATTGTATCTTATCAGCTTTCTTAGAAGCAATTGTAATAGGTAAAAATTGTTCAAGTTAGAGTTAACTTGAAGCTTGTAGAAATTAGCTAGAGGCTAGTTGATACAAAGGGATTAGAGTTAGTCCTAGGATTACAAAAGAGTATTTTGTAAGTCTGCTTGGCTCAGAGTTTTTAGTGAAGAGTTTGAGCAAATCCTACTGAGGAGTAGGTCGTGGTTTTTCTTCTTCTTTTGAACTAGGTGTTTTCCACGTAAAAATATATGTGTTTGTACTTTACTACTTTTATTATTCCGCACCAGTAGAAGTTGGAACACAAAGAAGAACCAGGTTCTTCTTGTGAGACAGCACTCGAAAAATTGGATACCACAGATTTAACCTATATTCTTGTGTGGTATTGACATCTAAAACATCAAGAAGTATTAAGGAAAAGACGTTATAAGTTGTTTCCTAAACATGTTGTTCTAGGTGTTAAAGGATACACAATTATTACCAGTTTGTTAAGGGAACAGGGTGAGGCTGTTTTATAACTTTCTTGTGCATTGATAGTTTAACTAAGTGTGATTGAGTGAGTAGATATGAAGTCTTGAAACATGATATCTAGTATGCACACACAGAATGCAGAGTGACTTGCATGCAAAATTCCTAGGCAGAGTTTTAGATACACAACATGATTGTATAATTTCCTAGAGGAAGGATTTCTAAGTGATAGTGAGCATACCAAATGAGATGCTAAAAACAATATAAAAGGCCTAAAGCATGGTATCTAATATTCATGTATGAGGCAAAGTGATTTATATGCAGAATTCCTAAAAGCCGGATTTCTAAATGCACCGCAAGTTACAGCATTAGACATGGCCTCAAAATATGCATAAATAACAGTTTGCGTCAATGTTGTCATTTATCCTAAAGACAAGATTTCTAGGTGATAAAGCAATAATGTTAAAATGAGATGCTGAAAAACAGTATATATGAAACTTAGGAGGCATGGTATCTAATGCATGATATGCTTTGCACATATGAGTTCTAAACATGAATCATATTGCGCATAGAAGAAATAAACCTAAGAGCATGGTTTCTACCCTTTGATGTAACATGTATAACTACCGTTTCTCCTTTTCACTGTCCATCCCCAATATTCGTTTACAATAAATTATTACAAACCATTATTGAATGAATTACATAAATAGATAAGAAAAATAGGAAGTTATACAATAGGGAGCCTACCAATAGGCCCAAATTTCAAGAGTTTCAATGCCAAGAGGTATTTCATAGCCTTTCACATAATTCGGGTGTACCAGAGTTCCCTAAGGACCTCAAGGGATCCAGGGCAGTGCTCACACCCAGATTTCATAACCATAGTTGAGTAAGTGCAGCGTGGAAGAGCCAGCTCTAATGTATCAAAGTTCAGAGGGATGTCATAGGGATCCCAAAGCAGTCACACATTAGAGGGGCAAAACTTAGATGTGTAAGAGTAGAGTGAGAGTGCTTCACATAGTTTTGAAAAAGATTTGAGTGGGAAAATAGTTTAAACAAGAAAGACCGGTTTGAAATGAGTTTTGCAAAAACAATAGAGGAATTTGTTCAATGAAACTGTTTGAAAAAAAGAGTAAGGCAATCAGAACAAACAACATACCAAGCTCAGGATCAGAACAGGTTCAGTAGCACACATAGAACAAAGAACTGAGACAAGTTCAGCAACCACAAACAGGGTAAGCAAGAATTGGGGACAAGTATATAACATATAAGGGTAAGCATATAGTAGGAAGAGTCACACATAGGTTCAGAATCAAAGAAATCCAAAGGGGCTTTAGGGATTAAGGTAGCATGCATTACAAACTTACACAGAAAAGCTTAGGCTAGTAATCATAAAAGCATAATTGAAGGGGAGTCTAAAAGGGGATACAAACATGCTAAGTCTAAGGGAGGTGATACATAACATGCAAAGGGAATAACAATGCAACCAAGTTAAGTACAAACTTCATAGCAGAACCACAAGTACAAATATACTAGAAATAGGATGAATTGAAGCAGTAAAAGAAACATATTGTTTTTGAGACTTAAACTGAAATTAGGACATACTAGTATAGGAGAGAGCACACACAGAATGAAGAACCAAAAGTATAGTAGCCAAAGACAAGAGAGAGCAAAGGAGAACTTTGTGTAAGAGAGAGAGTTTTTGAACAGTGTCTCGTGTGTTTGTGTTAATGAAAGAGCCATGTACTTATATTTCGAAAACAAGTAGCAAAATAAGGTAAAAATCAGAGTTCGACAGTGATTACCGAAACAAGAATCAATTAGAATCAAATCAATTCAAGGACTTCCTTTAAATTAGGAGTCCAACTCAAACGGTAATAGACAGGTGATAAAATAAGGAAAGAGAATCGTATGAGGCTGAGTATAACCAATTAAGGAAACATCATAGGTATAATACAAGTATATCACATGTAAATGAGACTAGATTCATCATGCTTTAATTAAGTAAAATGCTTAAAATCAACTAACAACATAATTGACCATAGAATAAAGTCAGAAAAAATATTTTACAAGTTAAAATCAATATAGAATATTACAAAAATTAGTGAAGAATTAATCACAAAGATTCAGGGATTCACAAATAGCACTGATTTAGCATAATCTTGTGAGAATACGCGTAATAAACATATAATAGATAAAATCAGAACCCTAAGAAGATGAGTATGGTAGAAATCATATAAAAATTAGGGATTCATATAGAGCATAATCCAAATTAACAGACTAAACATGATAAGTGATGAATCAGAAATATTGATGGACAAAGTAGGGTAAAGTCAAAGAAAATCATAACTAGCACAAGTTTCTGGGAATAAACACATAATAGAGAGGGGTAATCGAAATCAGAAACTTTAACAAGAAAACATAGAGTAAAATCACAAAATCACAGAGTATTCATGAGAAAACAGTACACATAATAAAACATATTATCAGAAACAAACTCAGAACCCTAGGATTAAAAAAATTAGGGTTTTTAACAGAGTAACTCGGATAGAGGAGAAAACTTAAGAAAACATTTAAACATAGTGAGAATCACAGATTAATACCAAAAAATCAGAAAGAAAAGCGTCTTTGAAAAGGGGTTAAGAACCCTAGTTGAAGATTAAGAGTCGCTTTAGGAAAATCGGAGAAATTTAAGGAAAACAACAAAATAACTCATAATATTGCCAAATCTATCACAGATCCAAGAAAATCACGGGCTAATAGTTAGGGTTTCATAGAGATAACCCAAAGAGAAGGAGAAACGTCTTAGAAACCACTGGTTTTACCCGGAAAAAGTAAAATCTTACTCGGACGGCCATGGATGGTCGGAGAATGACATGAGAATCATGGGAGGTGAGTGGACCGCCTTCTATTTCCCTTGAAGACCTCAAGGCAGTGATACACGGCGTAGGAAGAGAGCCATGAAGCTAGTAGGGTGGTGAGACCATCATGGTTTCCGGCAAGGCGACGGCAAGTGAGAGCTTAGGTTAGCAGAGAGAGTTGAGAGAGATGAGATATGTAACGGTGGGGGAGATAGAGAGGGAATGAGAGGGGAAGGGGAAGGTCATTAGGTTAAATTAGTAAAGGGGGAACCTGGACTGTTGATCAATTTTGATCAACGACCAGGATTATACACAGATTGATCCGGGTATGATTTAGGTATTGGGCTTGGTGTCTTTGGGCCTCTTTATTTGGATTGAGATCAGATTTATTAGGCTATAATCGATACAAGTGGCCATTTGTGAAATACCCAATTAATTTAAATAAAACAATTTATAAAATAGCTGATAATTGTACAAAAAATAAATTTCCTGCATAGAAAATTGTTAACAGTGATTTATTTAGTGTTTTAAGATACAAATAATTAATTTCTGGATAAAAATAGCATAGAAATCATATAATTGGACTATAATTGCAAAGTCATTGCAATTATAGACAAAAGGTGCCAATTTGACTAATGGTGAAATAATTTGGCCTTAATAAGACCATATATAATTAATGAAACCAAGAAATGCTTTTGAAATCATTTGTAATGCAAATTTTGTAATTTATTAATTGGAAATAAAATGCTGAATAATTTAATAAAAATATAGGAAAATTGTGGAAAAATATTGACTGCCATTGATACATGATTTTGAAGCTATTTATGCAATTTTAAAATATTTTGAGGAAAAAATGGGTATCAACAGCTGCCCCTCTTTACCCGGAAAGGATGAAAGAGTTTGTCGGGTAAAGACATGATGGCCAGTTTTGATCGAACGAAATGGTTTGAGAGATTTAGGCCGCACCCTAGTTTTTGAGCTGCCTACATATCCCTGGTTTTACAGGAATCAGGCCATATGTAGTTCCAGATCAATCGACGAAATATACCGGTTAAGTCATTACAATAACGGACACAAGATCTAGGGCTGGACGAGTGGACGGTTTTACGGGAGTGGTTATGTTTGATATGGCTGGGAGAATTGGAGCGAGATCGCTCTTGCTGGGATAGCCGCCGCTCGCCGGGTTTCTTGCAAATAAAAACAATACAATCGTATATTGTGCATAAATTTAAACATTTGCAATTCCCGTTGGACTATGAATGTTGTCTTTGGACGGTTAAGGATGACGTACTTAGACCATGATGTCATGGGCCATGAATTATTTGATGAGAGATTCGCAGGCCATGAAATGACGTTCTCGGTCCATGACGATGGTGCCTCCGAACAATGTCACCTTTCAGTAATGTTATGCAAGATTGAGAGATCATCGGGCCATGACATGGTGTTATCGGGCCATGAAGATGATGCCTCCGAACAATGACGCCTTTGGGCGATATTTCAGCCTATGAGATGCAATAGCATGATGCTAACAAGACAGAGCTTAGTCTTGCGTTTTGGAGGGCAGAGCTTAGCCTGAAAGAGAAGCGAAGTAAATAATTCTCGAGAGACAGCGCTTAGTCTCGGCGAAAAGTAAATTGGAGGTAGAGCTTAGCCTCATGCAGGGTAGGAAGGCAGAGGGATGGCAAAAAGTTAGCCTTATGCAAATGGAGGTAGAGCTTAACCTCATGCAGAATGGAGACAGATCTTAGTCTCATGAAAATGAAGGCAGAGCTTAGCCTCGTGCAGGGTAGGAAGGCAGAGCTTAGCCTTATGCAGAGAAGGAAGAAAGTTAGCCTTATGCAGGGGAAGGCAGAAAGTTAGCCTTATGCAAGTGGAGGTAGAGCTTAACCTCATGCAGAATGGAGACAGAGCTCAGTCTCAAGCAAATGGAAGGCAGAAGATTAGCCTTATGCAGAGGAAGGCAGAAAGTTAGCCTTATGCAGAGGAAGGCAAAAAGTTATCCTTATGCAGAGGAAGGCAGAAAGTTAGCCTTATGCAAATGGAGGCATAGCATAGCCTCATGCAGAAGATTAAATAGTAAATGACAGTAGAATTTCTTAGCTGGTAATAGATTGTGGTATTGCGTTTGTTATGATCCTTGTGACTGTGGAGCACATTATCCTTTGTACGGATAGCCAATGTCGGCAAGTGCGATGGTTTTCGTGTCGTTGAACATGTTTGTTCTTTGTGCGGACAATGAACTTCAGCATTTGCAATTGTGTTGAAATTTGTGACTTCTCTGCGTGTTTGTTCTTTGTCCCTGCATCCAAAGAAAAATCGTGAGTTATGTAATTGGGGGAAGACATGATTGTATCCCCGCTGCTCTGTTTGACTCATATGCTTAGTTTGATGATCCTGTTCATATCATCGGGGTAGCGTTTGCTAAACCAAGTTGTTTTCAAGAGTAAATATGCATGATTTTGTAAAGATATAGTATAAACATGTTTTAAAATAAATTTAGATGAACCAACGATCGTGACATTGTTCAAGACATTGCAACCTCTCATGCTACGGAATTTTGAGGGTCCTCCTCAAAATTCTGCCCCAATTTGATGGCTTGGAGACTCTGACTGTTGTACATACGGCGATCGACTGGACTTGCTTCGGAATTTTGAGGGACCTCCTCAAAATTCTTCCCCAGTTTCCAATTGCGAGGAAAAGTGAGATTTTTATTGAATTGTGACCGAACCTATAGGGCTGCCTACGTATCCCCTCTTAAACGGGAATCAGGTCAGGCATAGTTCAGTTTACATCACTTGAGAAAAGCATAAAGAATTACATATAGTATCGTTTGATTGCGTCTGAATTGATTGGCTTTGGCCAGACTTCTGCGTCCATTTCCGCAAGTATAAGCGCTCATCCTGTCAATACTCGGTGAACCATATACTGACCTTGCCAGTTGGGAGAGAATTTCCCTTTGGCTTCATCTTGATGTGGAAAGATCGTTTTAAACACCAGTTACCCCGGTGCGAACTGTCTCGGCTTGAGTCTTTTGTTGAACGCTCTGGACATCCTATTCTGATAAAGTTTCCCATGACATACTGCATTCATTCGTTTCCCGTCTATGAGGGATAGTTTCTCATGACGACTCTTTACCCATTCTTCATCGCTGAGCTCAACTTCTTGTATGATTCTCAGGGAAGGAATCTCCACTCCGGCAAGAATAAAAGCTTTTGTGTCGTAAACTAGTAAGTAAGGAGTTGCCCCAGTTGATGTACGGACCATGGTGCGGTATCCCAGTAAGGCAAATGATAACCTCGCATGCCACTGCTTGTGCTTTTCTATCATCTTCCATAGTATATTCTTTATGTTCTTGTTGACGGCTTCTACAACTCCATTCATCTGAGGTCTATAGGCTGTGGAATTCTTGTGCTTGATTTTGAAAGTCTCACACATAGATTTCATCAGATCACTGTTGAAATTGGAACCATTGTCGGTGATGATTGATTCTGGAACTCCATACCAACAAACAATATGGTCGTGGACAAAGTCTGCCACGACTATCTTAGTCACTACTTTGTAAGATACTGCTTCGACCCATTTCGTGAAATAATCAATTTCTACCAAGATAAACCTGTGTCCGTTGGAGGTGGTAGGCTAGATTGATCCAATGACGTCCATTCCCCAGGCGGAGAACGGCCAAGGAGCTTGTTACATTGAGATCATTTGGGGGTAACTTTATCATATCTGCATGTACCTGACATCGGTAGCATTTCCAGACATACTGGATGCAATTCGTTTCCATGGTCATCCAGAAATAACCAGCCCTGAGTATCTTCTTAGCCAAGACAAAACCATTCATATGTGGGTCGCAGGTCCCAACATGTATCTCTTCCAGTAGTTTAGAAGCTTTCTTTGCACCGACACATCTCAGTAATCCCAAATCAGGAGTTCTCCGGTATAGGATTCCTCCACTATGAAAGAAGTTGTTGGACAATCTTCGAAGCATGCGTTTCTGAATGTGATTTGCCAGCTCTGGGTATCCTCCTTTTCACAAATACTCCTTGATGTCATGGAACCATGGTTTTTCGTCTGCTTTCTCTTCAACATGGGCATAGTAGGCCGGCTGGCTATGGATCTTCACTGGAATAGGGTCGATGAAATTCTTATCTGGATGTTGTAGCATGGATGATAGAGTGGCTAATGCATCAGCGAACTCATTCTGAATTCTGGGGATGTGCCGAAATTATGTCTTTGTAAACCTCTCTCTCAATTCCTGCACGTGGTGCAGTTATGGAAGTATCTTGAGATTCATAGTAGCCCATTCCCCTTGTACTTGGTGTATTAGCAGATCTGAATCACCCATCACTAGAAGTTCCTGAATATCCATGACAATGGCCATGTTGAGCCCTAAGATGCAGACTTCATATTTCGACATACTGTTGGTGCAGGGGAATCTGAGTTTAGCGGATATCGGATAATGTTGACCGATTTCTGATGCCAGGACGGCTCCAGTGCTGACTCCTTTGAAATTTGCTGCTTCGTCGAAAAACATTCTATAACCGTCATAGGATTCTGCAATATTTTCTCCTATGAATGACACTTCGTCATCAAGAAAATACAAGGGTTCGTATTCCCCCTCCACAGGGTTTTCAGCAAGATGGTCTGCCAACGCCTGTCCTTTGACTACTTTCTGGGTCAGATAGACAATGTTGAACTCACTCAGCAGGATTTTCCACTTGGCTAGCTTGTCAGTGGGCATGGGCTTCTGAAAGAAGTACTTCGAAGGATCTATCCTTGATATGAGATATGTTGTGTAGGCACAAAAGCAATGCCTCAGCTTCTGTGCTACCCAGGTTAGAGCACAACAGGTACGTTTCATTAGTGAATACTATGCCTCGTACGGAGTGAACTTCTTAGATAATAAATGGACCGCTCTTTTCTCCTCGTCTCGTCGTGCTGCCACAAAACGCAGCTGAAGGCTCCATCAAACACTACGAGGTAGAGTAGCAAGGTTCTACCTGGCTCTAGCGGTACCAAGACTGGCGGTGTTGATAAGTACTCCTTAATTCTGTCGGCGGCCTTTTGACAATCCTTGGTTCATTTGGTCGCAGCATCTTTCTTCAGCATCTTGAATATTGGTTCACATATGACCGTGGATTGAGCTATGAATCGGCTAATGTAGTTAAGGTGGCCTAGGAAACTCATCACATCTTTCTTGTTCCTCGGCGGTGGTAACTCTTGGATGGCCTTGACCTTTGACGGATCCAATTCTATCCCTCGACGGCTGACGATGAATCTGAGCAATTTCCCTGCAGGAACCCCGAATGCACATTTTGCGGGGTTCAGTTTCAGATTGTATTTTCGCAACCTATTGAAAAACTTTCTCAGATCTGCTATGTGGTCGGTGGCTTTCTTGGACTTGATAATGACATCTTCCACATATACTTCGATCTCTTTGTGTATCATATCGTGAAAGATAGTGTTCATGGCTCTCATATAGGTGACCCCAGCATTTCTCAGGCCGAACGACATCATCTTACAGCAGTAAACTCCCCACGGCGTAGTGAAAGCCGTTTTCTCAGCATCTTCCTCATTCATCCAAATCTGATGGTAACTAGTGAATCAATCTACGAAAGACTGAAGTTCATGCTTGGCGCAATTGTCAATCAGGATGTGTATGTTTGGAAGAGGGAAATCATCCTTCGAACTGGCCCGGTTGAGATCCCGGTAGTCGACACAAACCCTGACCTTTCCATTTTTCTTAGGCACTGGCACGATGTTCGCTAAGCATGTTGGATACTCAACTACCTTGAGAACCTTAGCATTGATTTGCTTGGTAACTTCCTCCTTGATTTTCAAACTCATGCCAGACTTGAATTTTCTAAGCTTTTGCTTTACCGGCGGGCATATTGGATTGGTTGGCCATTTTTGAGCCACAATGGATGTACTCAGACCAGTCATGTCATCGTACGACCATGCAAATATATCTTCATACTCTTTCAAGAACTGTGTATATTCCTCTTTCTCTTATGGTGACAAATGAATGTTGATTCGAGTTTCTTTGACAATTTCTAAATCTCCCAGGTTGATGACCTCAGTCTCGTCCAGGTTGGACTTAGGTCTGTTCTCAAAATTCCTTGACAATTTCATTAGGTATTCTATCATCCTCTTCTTTTGAATCACTGTCCTTTTGTTGCGTTGTTTCATTGCATGTCACAGTCATTGGTTCATCAAGATAGGAAATGGTAATGATGTATAGATAAAGTAATGAGAGAAAAATAATGATAATAATAAACTTTGATTCATAAAAACATAAAAGTGCTTTTGATAATTTGAACAAATTTTTTAGAACATTGAAGATCTTTATTGTAGAAATGAAAGACGCAGAAATGAAATCATTTAGCAAACGAAAAATAAACAATGCTTGTTCAGCCTTGCTACCCCGGGACTCTTCGGACCCTGGCTGTTCTGATAGTCCAATTCTTAAGGGATGATCCTTTGCTCGCGGCTTGAATGGAAAGGCCTTCCTCCTCCTCCTCCTCCTCCTCCTCCTCAACAATGACGCAACAGTCCATGTCATCATCTTCTAGGAATAAGTTCTTCAGGGCTGCCAGTGTTTCTTCTTCCTCTGACCCTCATATAATATCGGTCTGCCGAAAGGTATGCTCCAGACGTGGTATCGGTTATTCCAATGGGTAATAAGGACCGCTCCATGGTGGCGACCAGTTCTTGTACTCTTGCCATGTATACTTGTATCCCAAGCCAAAAGTGGTGCCATGGCGCTTCAGCTGTATTGGCTTGGAAATTCCCTGAAGATTCTTACCGAGTCCATTGTCAGGCTCGTACCCACTCCAGTTCAGTATGCCTGCAATCTTACTGTCCCACCACTTGTCTTTGTCTATGGTGTTGACTCGTTCAATATGGTGGTAGGTTTCTCCACCCAGCCTTCTTCTACCTTTAACCACTTGGTTGGTTTGGCGACTATAGATAGGATTGCTTTCATCCCCAAGGATGATCATTTCCTTGTGGTTCCATTCAAATTTTACTGCCCGATGCAATGTCGATGACACGGCCTCAGCGGCATGTATCCATGGCCATCCTAATAACAGGTTGTAGGATGCTTATATGTCTATTACCTGAAAATCATCCTCGAACCATGTAGGTCCCATTTGTAGACAAAGGCTGATCTCACCAATGGTGGACCTCTGAGAACCATCGAAATCTTTCACATTTATCGACCCTTCTTTTATCTTGTACAGCCCCTTGCCCAATTTCCTGAGTGTTGCCAATGGACAGATATTGATGTTGGATCCCCCGCCAATCAGAATCCTAGTAATGAAGTAGTCCTCACATTGCACGTTGATGTGCAACACTTTGTTATGACTTAACCCTTCAGGTGGCAGCTCGTCCTCGTGGAAGGTGATCTTATGACTTTCCAATACTTGACCTACCATGTTGGCCATTTCCCCGCAGGTGATGTTATTTGGAACATATGCTTCGTTCAGCACTTTCATCAAAGCATTCCTGTGCGTCTCTGAATTCTGTAACAATAACAGAATGGATATCTGGGCTGGGGTCTTGTTCATCTGATCAATGATCGAGTATTCGCTGGCCTGCACCTTCCTCCAAAGATCACCTGGGCCTGTCTCAATGATGGGTGGCCTGTTGGAAGCCTACTTACTGGATTCTGTCAAATGTTTAGGTGTATAGACCCCGTCGGTCCTTGTCATTCCCTGTGCAACGGTAGCTTCTTCTATCTTGGTTTTGCCTTTCCTTCTTGCCTCAGCTACATAATCCCATGGTATAGCATTGGTGAAAGAGGGTGGCGTGGTTGAAACTGCCACTGTGACTGGTGTAGCTACCTTTACTTTGAATGGAACAGGTGCCTTAGTAGGTGGCATAACTTCAACCTCGAATTGCACAAGTGTGTCTACAGGCGGTGCCGTTTCAAACTCAAATGGGACTGATGATGTTACCTCAACATCTCCAGATGGCTGAATCTGTACTATGATAGGATTGAGAGTGATTGTTGGCTTCTTTGGGTCATCACCTTCTATGATCAATCCAATCGACCCTTCTAGGTCCCAATCTTCTTCTATCTCAGTCATGTTGACTTCTCCACCCTTGTGGTCTAGGAGCTGATTGCTGTGGACATTGGGGGTAGATTCCTTTGCTAGAATGACTTTATTATCAATCAGAGATTGTATCTTGTCTTTCAGTGAGCGGCATTCATCATTTGTGTGTCCCTTCATGTCGGAATGGTATGCACAGGTCTTATTTGGATTAACCCATTGAGAGGGCTTCTCAGGGGTCACAACAGGGATAAGAGTGATGTAACCAACAGTTTTCAGTCTTTCATAAAACTGGTCAATAGGCTCCGCGATGGCAGTGTATTGCTTTGGAGGCTTGTGGTCAAAATTGGGTCGAGGTCTCGGGAAATTTTGGCGAACTGGGGGTGATTGGTAGTGATATGGTTGAGAGTTGTAGGTATGGTAAACAGGAGCTAGTTAGGAATATCTGGGAGATTGTGGCTGATAAGTAGGTGGGGGGGATGACTGATATGTTGGTGGAGGTGCTGACTGGTATGTGGGCGAGGGTGATTGGTATGTTGGTGCTGGTTGATATGTGAGTGGGGGTGTTTGGTAGATTTGATATTTCAGTGGGGATTTAGTCCTCTGCAACCATTACAGCTCCCACATCTCTTTTCTTGGACACACCTCCAGATTGCAATGCCATGCTCGTAGCCTGCAATGCTTCAAAATTTGTAATCATTCCGCTTCCCTTCCTCAAGTATCTCACCCAACTTGATAATGTCTGAGAATTTATGGTTCTCAATCACCATCATCCGCTCATAATACTGTGGATCTTGTGCTCGGAAGAAGAATTTGTTCATCTGTTCTTTGTCTAAAGTAGGCCTGACCTTAGCTACTTCATATCTCCAGCAAGTATCATACTCGCGAAAGGTTTCTGTGGGTTGCTTCTTAAGATTCTGAATATAGAAAACATCCAGAGAATTTTCCGTATTGAACCTGAACCGGTCCATGAAATCTGACGCCATACTCACCAAGTTGGACCACTTCCTGGGGGCTTGGCTGATGTACCAAGACAGAGCATCCCTTGTTAGGCTCCTCATGAACAGCTTCATGCGAATCTTCTCGTCTTTTCCCACTCCCACCAATTTATCACAATAGGTCCTCAGATGGACCCTCGGATCACCTGTACCATCGAACATCTCGAACTTAGGAGATTTGTAACCCTCGGGTAGTTCGACGTCGGGCTGGATGCAGAGATCTTCATAATTCAGCCCTTCAACTCCTTTGCTTCCCTCAACACCTTGCACTCGGCTAGTCAGCTTCTTAAGTTCTTCAGCCAAATCTTAATAAGCAAATCCTTCTCACTGGATTCAGGCGTGTATGAAAAGTGTGGCAAAGTCTCCACGTAGATGGGGTTGTTGTGATGGCCTAGTTTCTGGGTGTAAAGGTGGTCATTTGTGGAGTTTTGTGGCTCGGGGACGGGTAGTGGAGTATTTCTTGGAGTGTGGCAAGCATTGTATTGTGGTGGAAGAGTTTGATTCTTTGGTGGAGTGGTGTGGTGATGGGTTGTGTGATGATTTTGTTTGTTTGGGGTATTTTTAGGAGGTATGGGATTTTGGATGTTAGGATGGTTGGCATCTGGAACACTGAGTGTAAAGGATACGTTTGCCAAATTTCGGACCTGCTCAAGATCCCCTTGGAGTTTCAACAACCTTTGCTCGAGTTGTGTCATAGACTCGTTCTGAACCTGAATACCCTGGCCGTCAGCAGTTTCTTTTCGTTCAAATGGTGTTGTGTTGTCTTTCCCAATAATGCTCAAATTTTCCATTTTCCCTTTGCCTTTGCTTTTGCCTTTAGGAGGACTAGGAGGAGGAGAAGGCGCAGGGCCCCTGGATCTTGTATAATATTATGATGATGTCGGAATCCACGATCCAACCTTTGGGGAGGGGAATAATAAAAAGGAAAGAAAACAAAACAAAAACAAAAGGTAACCAAGTCAGTGAGGATTATGAAAAAGTATTGCGGTATTTAAACACATAGTGCGAGAATATAAAGCGTGTCCTAACTTGGGAGCCTAGTTGTGCCCGAGGTAGGCCTAGCGACAAATTAATTTGGAGAACTATGATGCAAATGCCTCATTTCATTAATGTAAAACTAGACGAACCCCAAAACGACACTAAAATAATGAGATAGAAACAAAGTCACTAATGTCCATTGGCCTTATTACATTGATAAAACAAAGCAGGAAATCCTATCCTACTTGGTCCCATAAGGACCTTCCCCAGATTCGGTCTCCTTGATCCCATCGAACAGGTTCCCCAGCTCGCGAAGTCCTAGCAGTAGATATGATGTAGCCAGATGTCCATCTTCATTCCGCTCAGCCTTTTGACAGTCTTCAACTCTCTTGATGGTCTTACCTTCCATCTCGACTATGCCTCGCTCCAAGAATTCCAGCTTCTTGTTGGAACGGACGGCCATGTCTTTCCATTCTTCAATCAATATCTTGTTGGTTTCATGTATCTCACGGTGCTCACTTTCAAACTCATGAATCCTCTTGCGCAGCTGATTGTACTTGACCCGAGCCTCGGCACTCTCATCTATGATTTTGTGACCTCGGTCGGCCCGTGGCCTGATTAACCCATCCAAATCGTCTTCTAACCACCCCGAGTAGAAAGGTGCGCAACCTGCGTGATACCTGTCTGGTTTAATTGTGTTCTCTTCCATTATAATCTTACAGTGCCACATGTGTTAGGCTTGGCACTTGTAGGGTATATCATCCTCCTAAAAGTCAGCTCTGAAATGGATCATCTTGTTGACCCTTGGTACAATTTTCTTTTTGCCTGCTTGTCTCATAACCCGAAGAGGAACGTAAGGATATATTCCTCTCAGCCCGATTAGCACCAGGTGTGGTGCATCCCTGGACCTGACGATGAATTCGTCTGTTGGAAACCACTCGAACATCCACTGTATCTGTTCCTCAGTTAGATTATCAAAAAGCTCTACCCATTCCTTGGTAGTCTCTGGCTAAGCAAACCTATCGGGAATGTATGTCATCCGCTTAGGGTGATGGAAGGCGATGTGATCGTTCCACGCCCTTCGTGGAAATTCCTGCTGGTACTGACCCTTTTGGAGATGTTCTAAGAGCCACAATTGTAGTAACAAGTTGCAAACCTCGAAGTGTTTATCTCCTCTTTGACAACGTTCTAGAGCCCGGTAAATGTTTACTATGATCATTGGGACAATGCTGAAAATTTGCTCGTCAATTCCCTCCATCAAAGTCTTGGTTACCATAGCTAACCTAGTGTGAATCCTTTCCTTCTTTGTTGGAAACACGATTAACCCCAGGAAGAAAACAATAAAGACAAATACCCTACGGGGAATGTGTCCTAGAGATGTAATGGCAAATTCGTCATGGTAGGTACAGTATGATTTGTTGTGCCCGTACCGTCTTATAAGCACTCGAATGGTATGTATGACTTCTTCAGACATTCTAACTCAGCATTCTTCTTCAAACCCATCATTTCAAAAAAAAACCTTGACTATGCGGTTTTCAGGTACCAATAACCTGGGGGTTTCCCAGACTAACCCCGTTAGTCCACCTATTTCCTCTAGCAACGGTGTCATCTCAATGTCCCCAAAATGAAACACGGCTCTTTTGCTATCCCAAAATAAAGTGGCAGCCTCGATCAGCATGTTGTTGGGTTGTATGTCTAGGAGAGACGGTAAGTTACCCAAGTATTTCTTAACAAGTTTCTTATCTCTAGAGAGAAGATCCTCCCACCAGGTTAGGAGCTTTGGGTGGATATTGCTGACCATGCTGAATCTAGGGACCTCGTGCCTCATATTTCTGCAAGAAAAACATAGTTAGGCCCTTTCCCCCACCTGATTCGACTATTTACACATTACGATTAGCATACAAGCATTTAGTTCTCCAAATAAATGCACAAAACGTGATGATGCCCGTTGGGATCATTAAATCCCGGTGGACTTTGGACAAGGTTGTCTTAAAGGGTTATAGTGAGGACAACACACCAACCCAGCTAGGTTTGACCATGATGCATGTACAATATAACAGAATAAGGTTTCTATGGGGTTTTAGTCTGGTAACCTTGAGCGGACAACTCAAGGGGGAAGGCACGAACCGTCGACTGCACCGTTGATTGACTAGTTTTACCGCAAATAATCCTTTCCAAATTTAGGGGTGATATAAAATAGGAAGGGCGCAACCACTCATCAAGCGTTGCTATAGGATTTGTTTTGGCACGAGTGGAGTATGATGTTGAGCATGATTATGCAATAAATAAGCAGTAAAGGCATGTAGACATGTATTTGCACGTTGTGGAAGCAGTAAATACAACAGTTGTAATTGAAAGCGATTACAACGGAAGACAAGGAAACATGTTAGTTTGGTTTTGAGAAAGTTCAAAAACATGAAAGAAATAAACAGTTAATTGCACATAAGGGGAAAGGGAAGAGGTGCAAATTCACAAAGTAGTTTGAAATGGTAAAAGCCTAAAATCCCCAACAGAGTCTCCATGCTGTCGCGCCCCCTTTTTAACTCCTCCTTTTGGATCGGTCAGGGTTCTTGACATTATTGGGACAACTCATTTCCTTTTAGGAAAGGGTATGCAAGGAATCATAGAGTCGCAACCTAACGAATTAAGGTGCGTTAAGGCACCTACTAAGGGTCATTTACAAACATTTGGATAACCAGAGATAGGGTAAGGGCTTGAAATTACTCCAAGGGGAAGGTCTTAGGCACCCCTCAGAGTCCATAATTGTGGTTCCCGGCCAAACAACTTTGTGAATTTAAGCAAATAGCAGATAGGCAATTAAATTTAAACAAGTAAGGGCTTTGAGAGAATTCGCAGTCTAAGCACACATGTGAAAGTACACTTGAAAATATTGAAGCCTAAAGATAAGGTTTTTGAAAGATTTGTAGTCTAGATACATATGTGGGGGGAATCATAGGTTATATATCCTATAGGATCACATCGGTACAATGCCCGGTAATCACTCCTCAGAAGAGGGGCTACACGTGGCATTAGCGTACCGGCCATCATATCCATATCTACCCTTTCCCACCCCTTAGTGGTTATTTAAGCGAATTTTAATTAACGACCTCTATTGCATGTTGTTACACGTCCCGTCTTAATGGTCCTGAAGGTATTTGGACCTCTACCTATAGGCAGTTCTAGACAGACCCCTAAGGTTTAAAGGAGAAAACACTAAGGCGACAAGCAATAACACAAAGGACTTCAGCAAATACAGTAGGAAAGAGCGAACAAGAGGATCAAGTTTACCTCCGCAGATAATGCAAGTAAACAGCACGACTCAAACACAAATAAAGGTAATATTATTAAACAGGATGTCTAGGTGAGTATCAGAACATAAGAGATATGCAGATTCATTTTATAACTCAGAAATAAGGGCCTAACCAGTTTGCCTACTGATTTTATTCTGTTAAGCATTAAGCAACTAACACAAAGAGGCAGTTTCCAGTTTTAGCAGTTTAATAACCTAAGGCTTGCCTAGGCGTGGGACAGTCTATAGTAGTTACCAAAAGTATTAAGGAAAAGATGTTATAAGTTGTTTAACCTAAACATGATGTTCTAGGTGTTAAAGGATACACAATTATTACCAGTTTGTTAAGGGAACAGGGTGAGATTGTTTTATATCTTTCTTGCGCATTGATAGTTTAACTAAGTGTGATTGAGTGAGAAGGTATAAAGAATTGAAACATGATATCTAGTATGCACACAGAGAATGCAGAGTGACTTGCATGCAAAATTCCTAGGCAGAGTTTTAGATACACAACATGATTACAGAGTTTCCAAGTGGCAGGATTTCTAAGTGATAGTGAGCATACCAAATGAGATGTTGAAAACAGTATAAAAGACCTAAAGCATGGTATCTAATATGCATGTATGAGGCATAGTGATTTGTATGCAGAATTTCTAAAAGCAGGATTTCTAAATGCACCGCAGGTTACAACATTAGACATGGCCTCAAAATATGCATAAATAACAGTTTGCGTCAATGTTGTCATTTATCCTAAAGACAAGATTTCTAGGTGATAAAGCAATAATGTTAAAATGAGATGCTGAAAAATAGTATATATGAAACCTAGGAGGCATGGTATCTAATGCATGATATGCTTTGCACATATGAGTCCTAAACATGAATAATATTGTGCATAAAAGAAATATAAACCTAAGAGTATGGTTTCTACCCTTTGATGTAACATGCATAGCTACCCTTTCCCTTTTTCAATATCCATCCCCACTATTCGTTTACAATAAATTATTACAAATCATTATTGAATGAATTACATAAATAAATAAGAAAGATAAGAAGCTATACTATAGGGAGCCTACCAATAGGCCCAAATTTCCGGAGTTTCAATGCCAAGAGGTATTTTACAACCTTTCACATAATGCGGGTGTGTCAGAGTTCCCTAAGGACCTCAAGGGATCCGGGGCAATTCTCACACCCAGATTTCATAACCATAGTTGAGTAAGTGCAGTGTGGAAGAGCCAGATCTAATGTATCATAGTTCAGAGGGATCTCATAGGGATCCCAAAGCAGTCACACATTAGATGGAACTTAGATGTCTAAAAGTAGAGTGAGACTGCTTGACATAGTTTTGAAAAAGATTTGAGTGGGAAAATAGTTTATACAAGAAAGACCGGTTTGAAATGAGTTTTGCAAAAACAATAGAGGAATTTGTTCAATGAAACAGTTTGAAAAAAGAGTAAGGCAATAAGAACAACTAGCATACCAATCTCAGGATCAGAACAGGCTCAGTAGTACACATAGAACAAGGAACTGAGACAAGTTCAGCAACCACAAATAGGGTAAGGAGGAATTGGGGAAAAGTATAGAACATATAAGGGTAAGCACATAGTAGGCAGAGTCACACATAGGTTCAGAATAAAAAACAAATCCAAGGGGCTTCAGGATTAAGGTAGCATGTATTTCAAACTTACACAAAAAAGCTTAGGCTAGTAATCATAGAAGCATAATTGAATGAGAGTCTAAAACGGGATACAAACATGCTAAGTCTAAGGTAGGGGATACATAACATGCAAAGGGAATAACAATGCAACCAAGTTAAGTACAAACTTCACAGCAGAACCAAAAGTAAAAATATACTAGAAATAGGATGAATTGAAGTAGTAAAAGAAACATATTATTTTTTACACTTAAACTGAAATTAGTACATACCAGTATAGGAGAGAGCACACACAGAATGAAGAACCAAAAGTATAGTAGCCAAAGACAAGAGAGAGCAGAGGAGAACTTTGTGTAAGAGAGAGAGAGTTTTTGAACAGTGTCTCGTGTGTTTGTGTTAATGAAAGATCCAGGTACTTATAGTTCGAAAACAAGTAGCAAAATAATGTAAAAATCAGAGTTCAGCAGTGATTATGGAAACATGCATCAATTAGAATCAAATCAATTCAAAGACTTCCTTTAATTCAGGAGTCCAACTCAAACGGTAATAGACATGTGATAAAATAAGGAAATAGAATCGTATGAGGCTGAGTATAACCAATTAAGGAAACATCATAGATATAATACAAGTATATCACATGTAAATGAGACTAGATTAATCATGCTTTAATTAAGGAAAATTCTTAAAATCAGCTAACAACATAATTGACCATAGAATAAGGTCAGAAAATATTTCACAAGTTAAAATCAGGATAGAATATTACAAATATCAGTGAAGAATCAATCACAAAGATTCAGGGATTCACAAATAGCACTGATTTAGCATAACCTTGTGAGAATAAGCGTAATAAACATATAATAGATAAAATCAGAACCCTAAGAAGACGAGTATGGTAGAAATCATATAAAAATTAGGGATTCATATAGAGTAAAGTCCAAATTAATAGACTAAACATGATAAGTGAAGAATCAGAAACATTGATGGACAAAGTAGGGTAAAGTCGAAGAAAATCAGAACTAGCACAAGTTTCTGGGAATAAACACATAATAGACAAGAGTAATCGAAATCAGAAATTTTAACAGGCAAACATAGAGTAAAATCACAAAATCACACAGTATTCATGAGAAAACAGTTCACATAACAAAACATATTATCAGAAACAAACTCAGAACCCTAGGATTAAAAAAATTAGGGTTTTTAAAAGAGTAACTCGGATAGAGGAGAAAACGTAAGCAAACGTTTAAACATAGTGAGAATCACAGATTAATACCAAAAAATCATAAAGAAAAGCGTCTTTGAAAAGGGGTTAAGAACCATAATTGAAGATGAGGTGTTGCTTTAGGAAAATAGGAGAAATTTAGGGAAACAACAAAATAACTCATAATATGCCCAGATCTGTCACAGATCTAAGAAAATCACGAGCTAATAGTTAGGGTTTCATAGAGATAACCCAAAGAGAAGAAAAAACGGCTTAGAAACCACTGGTTCAAGCCGGAAATAATAAAATCTTACTCGGACGGCCATAGATGGCCGGAGAATGACATGAGAATCATGGGAGGTGAGTGGACCCCCTTCTAGTTCCCTTGAAGACCTCAAGGCAGTGATACCCGGCGTAGGAAGAGAGCCATGAAGATAGGAGGGTGGTGAGACCACCATGGTTTCCGGCAAGGCGACGGCAGGTGAGAGCATAGGTTAGTAGAGAGAGTTGAGAGAGATGAGAGATGTAACAGCGGGGGAGATGGAGAGGGAATGAGAGGGGAAGGGGGAGGTCATTAGGTTAAATTAGGAAAGGGGGAACCTGGACCGTTGATCAATTTTGATCAACGGTCAGGATTACACACAAATTGGGTCGGGTAGGATTTAGGTATTGGGCTTGAGGTCTTTGGGCCTCTTTAATTGGATTGAGATCAGTTGCCATTGATACATGATCTTTAATTGGATTGAGATCAGGGCCCAATTAAATTAAATAAAACAATTTATAAAATAGCTGATAATTGTACAAAAAATGAATTTCCTACATAGAAAATAGTTAATAGTGATTTATTTAGTATTTTAAGATACAAATAATTAATTTCTGGATAAAAATAGCATAGAATCATATAATTGGACTATAATTACAAAGTCATTGCAATTATAGCCAAAATGTACCAGTTTGGCTAATTGTGAAATAATTTGGCCTTAATAAGACCATAAATAATTAATAAAATCAAGAAATGTTCTTAAAATCATTTTTAATGCAAATTTTATAATTTATTAATTGGAAATAAAATGCTGAATAATTTAATAAAAATATAGAAAAATTATGGAAAAATATCAATTGCCATTGATACATGATCTTGAAGTTATATATGCAATTTTAAAATATTTTGAGGAAAAATTGGGTATCAACAGGGTGATTTGGCTTGTCCATGGCTGGCTTCTATTATTGCTATCCTCGGGACTACTCCGACGTGGTTGACATCAGGGCCCACTATTTTAAGAAACACACTGAGCTCTGAGGCTAAAGGTTGGGCGACATTTGTGTGTAGCCGGATAGATCCCATCTTGCACGATAGTGACATGCCCCTCTCACTTGCTCTTATTATGGGAGCAATTATGGATGGAATCCCAATCAACGTCGGGAATATCATGGAAAGGGGTATTAACAGGATAGTCCAAAAGAATGAGAGCTTTTATCCCTTTCCCAACTTCCTTACTATATACTTTCAGGATATGGGGTTTGAGAGAAGGGACTTTGATGTAACGGTAAAACAAAAGTTACAATTCTCCTAGTACGGCTTGCAGGGCCCAGACAACCCCTAAGCCAAGGGCAAAGCCACCACCTCTACTGATCCTGGGACTTCTACTGTCGCTGAGCCTTCCACTGCTACTGAGGGGTCCTCTGTTGCTACCATCCCGGAGCCTTCCTCTGGTCCTTCTCTTGCCATTCCAGTATCAGTGTCCACTTCTTGAACATACCCTCAGACTACTCTAGAGGTGTCTCAGACATTAGGTGGTATTAACGACTGGCTGCAGGTAGCTTCTTCAAAGTTGACTAATCTATCCACTGCCGTTGTAGCCCAGACAACTTCAGCACAGATTCAGTTGCCTCACGCACTGGAGGAGACCTTGAGGAGTTTGGTTGATAACCAGAAGATGATTTTGGACACCCTGGACACACATGGGAAGGAGATTCATTCCTTGGGGAAAGCTGTGAAGAAAATGAAGAAGAGTCAAGATGAGCTAAAGAAGAGTCAGGTGGAGATGCAGAAGACTCAGGTTGAGCTGAAGAAGGAGGTAGAAAAGCTCACAGCGGCGGGGGACATCCCCCTTGATCTATTGATAGGAGAGAATGCACCTGCAGATCAGGCAGCACAGGTTCTGGAGTAGGAGGTTACCTCAGCACCAGTGCGGAGAGGAGTCATTCCGCAGACTGATGACATGGAGATCCAGCTCGGGTATCCAGTGGGAGAGGCCTCTTCCCAGCCACAGGACCCTGCTCTAGCCACTACCACCGATCCTTCCTCCACAGCTGACCCCACCACCATGCAGACTGAGGCATCCTAGGGAGTTCTCTCTTACTCTCTCACCCTTTCCCCTTTCCCCTATTCTATATTTTTGCATTTAGCATTGAGGGAAATGCTAATCTTTATTGGGGGGGGGGGGGG
>ML292459.1:1631-14064 GCA_005239495.1 Nicotiana undulata | reverse complement strand
TCTTTTTGGGGGGGGGGGGGGGGGGCTCTATTTTTGATTTGGTGATTCAGACATTCAGATACATTGGGTTGTAATAACTCTTGATACTACTTTTCTTTTCCTTATTTGCATTTCCGTACTTTTGGTTTGTTTTATCTTTGGTATGTAAATATGAAGTTTCCTTTCTCATGTATATATTCATTCTCTTTTTTATGTATATTCGTCTTAATCCCCTATTGTACAAATTCATTTTTATTTTCCGTATTTTTTACATTATAACTTCTTTATTATTTTCCTTTATAGTATAACTTCTTATTTCTTTTAGTAACTTCTTTTTGAACTTATAGATTCTTTACTTTTTTGATATCAATAAGCCTTTGGTTTTCTTAAGTCCACGGTTCTTTCCAAGGGTGGAAATTGTGTGAACCGGGTGTCTCTTCCCTATGACGAATGGTGTGACGACCTTCTTAAGGAATTGAGTCCTTTTTTTCATTTTTGTTTTTGTTTTCCCTTTATTTGGTAGTAAAGAATAAATGTGACTCGAGTAAGTTTCACTTGGAACCAGCATACTTAACTTTGACCTCATGGTTAGAGACAAAGTGTGGATGAGTCTAGATCTAGTTATGACCCTCAGAGTCTTGAGTTGACTGAAATTGTCGTCAAGTGGTGTTTCTAGCCATATGTGATTTTTCAATCTAAACCAAGGTTGTTGTGGGCCCTCGACTCTATTCTTTTAACGATCATGTGGATTGAGAGGTGAGGTTTGAATTGAATATCTCGAGTGTCGTGCCAGAAAGTCTAGAACTTGCCCTAAGTGTTTTTCTAGGCAAACTTTTAAGTTAGCTTGACTTGAGAAGTGATTATAGGATATCCTTGATTCCTTTTTTAAATTAAAGACTTCCACAGCCTACCATGTTGGTATCCTTAGTCAACCCCTTTTGAGCCTAAGCCTGTTTGTTCAAAAACCACGTTTCAAACCTTTATCCGTTCTCTAAATGACCCTCTCTTGGCACCCATTCTTTCCTGAGCACTCATGATGAACAATAGTCAAAATAATAAGTTTGAGGGAGAGACGAGGAAATTTAAGCTGATGAAAGGAATTGTAGAAAAAGGGATAAGCCAATAAAAGGTTGAAAAGCCAAAAAGAAGCAAGTCAAAAAAGAAAAGTACAGGTCGGAAGGACTTAATGAAACAAAAGTTGAAAAGGCTTGGAATGATGAGAGAAGGAGAAAAATGAGCCTCAATTAAAAGAAAGAGTGACAATGGTTCTCTTTAAGTTCCCCAAGGAAGAGAAAATGACTTAATGAGTCAAGAAAAACATGAGCAAAAGTGTGAAAATAGAGTGCTTCAGGAAAGATGTTCTATCATAGTTCATCATGCTTGAATCTGATCCAAAAGGCCTTCATTACATCCTGTTAAATCCCTATAGGATCTCAAGTTGAGTGAGCTTACATTAGTGGTGATTTACATGAGGGACAAGCCTATGGTACTTAGAGTCAGTCTTGTGGCATTGTTTTGAGAGTGAAGAGCGCATTTCTTGATATCCCGATTTTGAGTGTACATTCTATATGGTGAGATGAGCTCATGGAGAGTATAGGAGAAAGAGTCTGGGATCCAAAGTGACTTAGTTGAGAGAGCAAAGCTCTTTGATGAATTGAGTCAACTCTCGACTTTGGTGTTACATTAGACATAGTGAACTAAGAAAGTCATTGCATAATGTTGTCAATAATGCATTTGTGTTGAGGGTAATTGTTAGTCCCAATGGAAGGTTGATGAAGTCACATTTGAACAGCTGAAATACTTTTTCTTTTTCTTGCGGAGGTGGGAGTTACCTTGTTTGCTTGAGGACAAGCAAAGACTTAAGTCTAAGGGAGTTGATAACTAGGGATTTTTACCTACTATTTACTCTCATTTGCCTAGGTTTTGGGGCAAAATTGCACTAAGGTACTCGCGAAAACTAATGCAAGGTGCTTAAATTGCAAGTTTTGAGTAAAATTGAAGAGAATGGCTAAAGATAACTCAAATAGGAGCCAAACTTGCACAGCCCAAGAACCCAGCAAAAGCGCTAAGAGCGCTATTATTTCAGTGCAGCAGAAGACATTCTGTTGTAGCGGAATTCGGATCACGTCCACAGACTAAACTTCAGAGAGATGTGTTTTGGGCCCTTTGGAACCGCTAACCGCGCCAAGATTCCGCTGCCGCGTTTTATTCTTAGCTGGAGCGCTCATTAATTTGATGGGCGCCGAATATCAACTTCAGAAAGTTGTCGAAGGAGGTCTTTAACAATAGCGCGGTCACTGATGAAATTTCGTTGCTGCGCTTTCCAACTCCGATGGGGCATTCAAAAAAGCGGAATAGAGTTTCAAAGAAGTGCCAGATCCATAAACGCGATCCGCGCTTATTATTGCACGGTCGTGGAAGCCATTCTGCTAGAACGCTTAAAGGTGTGTATAAATACTTCTTTTTCTCATTTTTAAGGTATCAGATATTGTAAGGAGCTCGTGAATAGTGTCGTTTTACCTTTTTGAGTAATTTTAACATAGATTCTTCTCTTAATCTTAGATTTTATCCTTGTAATCAACATCTATGGCTTTAATTTCATCTTCTATTTTGATTTCTTCCATGAAAATGAGTAGCTAGACCTATAAGCTAGGGTTGTGACCCAACCCTAGTGTGGGTATCTATTGGGTCTTCAATTTTAGGGTTTTCTTCGTGATTGGGTCTGTGAACTTTAGTGTATTTCATGCTTAATTCATTGAATTAGTGGTTGCAAACACTGGTTCATGCTTTTTGACTAGGGTTAATCTTGAGAAAGATGATCCAAGTCTAGGTAAAATAGGCTAACAAGGAATTGGAGTGAATTCAAGAGATTGCTAGCATTAATTAAAGGGTAGAAACTAGATATAGTAATACCCGACTTGAGCCATTTCATTTGCTTTATTGAAACACCTATTTAGGCTTGAGGAAGCCAATTCGGGCAAAGTCACCCAAACTACCGAGAGGTATTGGGTGAGTAATTTAGTGTGAGGTTATCCCACGAACCCATGACCCACAAGTTTATCCTAGATTTTAGATTCCGTTAGATACTCGCCTAGGGGTAAGTTGCATCCCTAGTGCCTTTAAATACTTGATAAAATCCCACAAATATTGTACCTAGTTTGATAATAGTAATCTTGAGTATTAAACCTAGCATAGAAACAAAACCATACATGTTTAGAAGAGTAATTAATATCAATTCACACTTCTAAATCGGATAGAAAATTGACTCCAATTATATAACTGCATGTGAATTTCGATCCCGATCCTATCAGGTAAAAGCTACATCGACCTTGCCTTGCCAATTTATAGTGGTATAGGTGGGCTTCGATCAATTTGTCAGCGGTGTAATTGTCATATTATTACGGATTTTGCGCCAGCTAGATACCAAAATCAATAGTTTTTAAAAATAGGATATAGGTTAAAAGGTGACACAATATAGGGTACGACTGCAAATCCACCATATCGTTTGCTAAATAGTTTACAAATACCCTCTGTCCACCTATCCGTTCAAAAAAGCACACCATTGTTAACTATATTAACAAAATTGCCCCCACATCTAAAGGAAGAATTTGGGGCATTCAATTTAGTGACATGGCAGTTTTCTCATTGGGCCACGTGCCAATCTCGGGCTGAAACAAAAAATTGACCTTATTTTCGACCCACTTAATCTGACTCAAAGTTTTTAACTGTTTCATAAAATAATACATTAACCCATAATATCACAAAGATATCCATACACAAGATTCGAAAGGCCAAAGTGTCGCTTCTGCGGCCAAATATCAGTTTTCTTGTCCGTGCAGCACTATCAAACTGCATAAATAATGTATCTCATAGATATGTAAAAACTAAAATAATCTAGAATCCCTTTTAAGCCAGAAAACGAAATCCTTGCAAACACACTGGTATCCACGGATTCTACTAGCTTCTCGTTTTGCTAACTCCTTTAATTTCTCCTCGTCCGGGTGAACTATCCAGCGCATGGTAGACTGTGCAAGCTTGGAACAATCACTTTTCCTTGAATCCTCCATTAAATTGATTAATTTGTCTCTCAGATCTTAAACCTTCTCATTATTGCAAGTATTTATAAAGTATGAATATTCTGATTTAAGGAAAAAAGTGTTATTCCTCAATTTGTGATTTCAGTTGGTGTGAAGATTGAATCAGACTTCTATATCAATATTCCCTCCATCAATTTCCCGAAAACAAATCTTGAGTATAGATATCTTAGTGAAGTATGGGTCGTTCTAATTTGAAAATGGGGTTTTGTCGGATGGGTTAATGTATTTTATGACCTAGGTAAAAAAATAAGGTTAGTTTTTATTTGTTTTATTATTCCAACAGTTAGACCCTTCTTTGATATAAAGATATAGATTCTTAATTCCTAATTTTTGTGACGCGTAAAATAGAATACTAAAAAATAATCATAATCAAAATATTGTAAAGAAAAGAATAGACAAGGAATAAAAATTCTTATTAGGGGAGGGGGGGGGGGGCTCGAAAAGCACTGTTGAGAGGAATATCCTTGGCCCCTCTTCATTCTCTACAGGGTTCCAAACCTTTCTTCAATATAGGTGACAACGAGCCAGGAAGAGATCAAATACGGGAATAAGAACCAGCCGAGATTGCTATGTAGTCCAATGAGAAAATGTCACGTCACTAAATTGAATGCCTCCAAATTCTGTCGTTAGACGCGAGGTCAATATTGTTAATATAATTAACATCATGTGCTTTTTTGGACGGATAGGCAGATGACAGATATCAGTAAACCTTTTAGCAAACAATATGGATAGTTTAGGCCCTTCCCTAGATATATTAAAGTTAAAGGAGTTACTCCTATATATTCCAAGTTGTACGTTAAGCATCCTATCAACTAAACATCGACATATATAAGAATATTATTCTGTAGTAAAATAATTAAAAGAAACTTTTGAAAGAAATTTTAAACAATGACAAATTCAGTGTGATTCCACAGGTGAGATCTGGGAGGGTAATATGTATGCAGCCTTACTCTTACCTTGTGAAATGGGAGAGACGTTTTCGATAGACCCTCGGCTCATAAGGCATAGTCACATCATTATTTAAAATAACACTAAATCAAAAGAAACAACCGATAATAATAGGGGTCGCAATGTGAGCTCAAATCCATTTGACCCGTCCAACCCGCCCAAGGTTGGGCTGGTCATTGACTTATTCATTTGTTGAACTCAACCTATTTTGACCCAACCCATCTAATTTGGTGATGGAGCCAATCTTCCTGACGGGGGGATGCTTAAACTATCATTTCTCGAAAATGCAGAAGAATAAATTCTGATTCAAGAGCCTCAAACATGTGCAAGGTATCACTCATCATAAGGACTTGTGCATGGTCACCAATACAACAATATGTGGTGAACCTATGTCCAGCTACTGCAACGAACTTGGATCTAACACTAGCTCCAGTAGGGAACTTAAAAAATTCCCTGCCAATGAAAATTCTCCTATGGAACTGTGGAGGTGGAAACAACCCCACTTTTCGGTGTAATCTGGATGACATCCTATAAGGAAACACGCTATCCATTTTAGCTCTTACTGAAACAGGTATGACTGACCATGACACCTTACTACAACAGGTTCCATTCACTGACTTAATCCAAGTGTCAGCTTCAGGATTCTCCGGAGGAATAGCCTTGCTTTGGAACAACCACGAGATCACAATCGAACCAATGGTCCTCACTGAACAAGAAATACATGCCACAATGTAAGTACCTCATCTCCCACATGGATTATTTCTATTATATATGCAAAAAATAATATACGATTTAATAATATTTTGTTTTCTAACCTAAAAGAAATGGCTAATATTATAAATCTTTCTTGGTTAATTTGTGAAGAAGTTAATGAAGTAACAAACGCGTCCAAAAAGGCAGGGGGGAATCCAATAAAAAATAACAGAGTGTCTGATTTTATTAACTGTATAAATGCTATGAATATGATAGACCTAGGTTTTGTAGGGTCACGGTACACATGGACAAACAAACCTAACTGCCAGAATAATAGCAAACTTATTTTGGAAAGATTAAATAGATTTATGAGTAATGCTGATTTGGATAGACCTTCACCCTGACTCAAATGTAATTCACCTACCTCGTACCTATTCGGATCATTGTCCTCTACTTCTTAACCTTGCTAGACAGCATTCCAAACCTAAAAGTACTTTCAGATTTGAAACTATGTGTCTGTGTCATCCAAATTTTAAACATTTAGTCTCTTCATGTTGGCACCCAAATCTAGATAACAACAACACATTAACTACTTTCAAAAAAATAGCACAACAATGGAACTCTACTTACTTCGGTAATAGTTTTACTAAAAAATGAAGCTAGCAGCTAGAATTAAAGGTCTTCATAAGATAGATCCAAATCACAAACACATGTTCCACCACAACTTGAAAACAAAACTTATTTTTGACTACAATAATATTCTTCGTCAAGAGAAACATTTTTGAAAACTAAAATTTAGAGTTCAATGGATGAATGAAGGTGATGTCAATACAAAGTTTTTCCACACAACGATCCACAGACGACGCAAAAACAGGATTCTTGGCCTAGCTGACAAGGAAGCCCTTTATCCCCTTATCTATTTATTATTTGCATGTAATCTTTGACACGCCTGATAAATCAAGTTATTAACCCAAAACTTTGGGTCCTTATACGAATTGGTAGGGTGTCATTAGAGATTTCGCATTTACCATTTTCCTATGTTTTAGTACTTTTTGCAAGAGTCGACACTAAAAATATTTTTACTGTTAAAAATATTTTCAACAAGCTTTCCACTACTTCGGGTCAAAAAATTAATTTTTTTAAATCAAAAGTTTTCTTCTCCAGAAATGTGTCCCTAAGCGCCCAACAAAAAATTGCAAACACACTCAGCATGACCCCTCGTCAAAATTTGGTAACTACTTAGGCCTATCCATCACCAATCACCATCCAAAAAGCACTGACTACCAAAACATTATCGATCGTATGAATAACCGTCTACAAGGATGGAAGGCAAACCAACTACCCCTTGTAGGGCGTACTACATTCATAACAACTATTCTAGCAACTATCCCTAGCTACGCAATGTAAATAAATTTATTGTCACAAAAATGTATAAAAACATTCGAGTGTATTCAACGCAACTTTCGTTGGGGTTTCAGTGCAAAGAAGAGAAGAATCCATCTAGAAACTAGAAAAATGTTACACTTCCCAAATCTATGGGTGGATAGGAAAATCTCAAAAATTAATGGAAAAAATGTAGCCCTTCTCTCTACCCTGACTTTGTGTTTTATACAAATCCACACCATCTTTGGGTTAAAGTTTTAAAAGGTAAATATCAATCATGTTATCCCCAAAATGATTTTAAAATAAAACCATCTGATTCCTACATTTGGAAAAGCATTATCAACAACATCTCGACATTCCATAAAGGAATTGCTTGGAATATTGGCAACGACTCTAGTATTAAACTGCTGGGTTGGGTCGAATGACTCCCTGAGGTCTCTTATACATGGCCCCCTCACGGAATTAGATATAACAAAAACTGTCCAAAGTATCCTCTCCAATAATAAGTGGGATCTTTCGGATCTTTCCATGGACATCCTCTTAAATATTATACACCAAATAAATAACACTTACATTCAAGATTCAGAACCCAAAAATGATCCCTTATTTTAGAAAAATACAACCTCAAGGTTATTCTCCACAAAATCAGCCTACGATATGTACTTATAAGACTAATAATTCTCACCTCCCTTTTTCCCCCGCCCATCAATGAGTGTGGAAAATCCATACCTTGAATAAAATAAAGTTCTTCATGTGGTTACTCTTAAAATAATAAATTACCTACCGTGAAAAACTTATTTAATCGAAACATTATACGATTAAACACTTGTGCTTCATGCCCTAACATTACTGAAATAATTGAGCAGTTATTCATAACATGCTCAAAAGCAAAAGTCTTATGGGATCAATTCAACATACATATCCCTCCAAACCAATTGGAATTTAAAATCCTCTCTCTCTCTCTTTCTCTCTCTGTACAACACCAGCTCAATGGACTGTTACGAATAATAAAAATGCCACATTACCCATCTTAACTCCTATTACTCCTTGGGCTATCTGACAAAATAGGAATCAAAACCTTTTTCCGGATCTCTAATGCTCCAATAACACATACAACCATTACTTTCCAAGATAGGAAGTATCTCCACATAGTCCACAATCACCCCGCAAAAAGTTTTTACCAAAAGAAATCAATTCGATGGCAACCTTTCCCAAATGGATTCTTCAAGCTAAATACAGACGGTGCTTACACTGAAAATAATAAAGCATGAGGGGGTGGTGGACTTATTCGAAACCACAATGGTGAATGGATCATTCGCTATGCAAATTACAATTACACACACTTTCCCGTTCATATGGAAATACTGGCCTTTTACAATGGTCTAAGGTTGGTACTCAGTAACAACTTAGTTCCAGTTATTCTTGAAATGGACTCACAGGTATTGATTCAACTATTATTGTATAATAATCTAGCTTTCTCACACATGTTAATGGATTGCAGGAAACTAACAGAGAAGCTGGACAGCCTACAAGTGTGCCACATCTTTAGAGAAGCTAATACTGTAGCAGATAAACTGGCCTGCTATGGAAAAGGCAGAGATCCCGGCATGGGGAAAAATGTTTTGGTTTTTGTATACCCTCCTCCCTTTATCTTTAATGAACTAAAGGAAGAACTTTATGGAACTGGAATTATGCGTTCAATTGCCATCATGTAATAACTACCGTTTGTGTTATTTAATAAAAGTCTCTTTCATTAGAAAAAAAAAAGTTTAATCTCTCATAGTTGAACTTTAATTTGAGGAAATTCAGGTAGTTTTGCGGGCAGTTAACACTGGTTAGCAATGCAAAATTAAAGTTGGTCTAAAGTGAATCAATTTGAGCAAAAGGTGCCAAAATAAAAAACGTAGATCCTTTGTTAATTAAAGAATGATAGAGTGGTAAATATTATTCGACTTTAGTGACAAAGAATTTCAAAACATTCAATGAATGAGCATTAATTCGTATCCTACATGTGTGTCTTGTGTATATGTATGTAAGCATTTATTCCTAGCTTTTTACCACGGCACCCACAACAAAAAAAGAAATATGACAAAAATAACAACATACTATATTTTTACGAGTGGAGTTTATGGAGGATAGTATGTACTCGATCCTTATTCCTTCCTTGTGAAGATATAGAGACCATTTCTGAAAGATTCTTGGCTCAATAATGCAAAATCACAACAATAAAGACAAAAAACTACGGAAAGGACAAAAGGAAATATGCACCTCCAAATTGCTATATCTTGTTTTAGCTATAAGTTTTAAAAGTTTTTTTTAATTCTTTTAAAACTCTATATCAATTAAACACCGCTACATAAATTGAGATGAAAGAAGTATTCAGTAAAAAGCAGAAATTATGTTGGAGCAATACTTAATTTTTCAAACATGACAAAGTCCCTCAGATATGCTGCAATAATTTATACGATGATCTTTTAGGTTCTAACTACTTTGTATCAGAACAGGCATGTCTTTTTAATTCAGTCCCTCATTTTGGCCATTAACTGTGATTTTTACTCTTCAAATATTGCAAGTAGTAGAAGATCAGTCACCTTTTGTAGTGATGCAGCTTAGCATTACTTAATAGATAATATAAATCCATAGCTACATTACAGCTAAACACTAAGAACTGAATTTTCTTTTCATTTAATTTGGGCCATGACCCAAATAGTTTGGGTTCACGGTTAATGTTGACACTGTATAGCCTCTCCCAAAATAAAAAATATATTTTTTGTTAATTTTTGTATATATATTCTACATGTCATATATAAATTTTATACATTTTTTCGACTATCACATGTAAATAGTTGTTGGAACGGGCTAAAAATGAAGGAAAAAAAACAAAATTTTATTACTTATACAGGTTCGAGCATTCCTCCTTCTAGATTACAAGAGAAAACTGACTAAACCATTAAAATTTTATTTAATTATTTCAACCTTGATTATCCAAAGCTGGATACTATTGGCATTTTAATCGGTTTGATTTAATTTTTCGGCTTGGTGAAGTTTTCCGGTTCGATTTGTACACCCCTAATTTCAATATTGACTATCCAAGGCTGGATACTATTGGTACATAACATTACAACTTCTATCATAATTAGTAAGGAGTAAGGAGAAAAGGCGGTAGATAGAACCTAGGGAATAATCAATATTGATTCAGTAATGAAATCAATAGCTTTCACAAATTGGAATGACTTGTTTGACCTATTGAAATGCCATTAAGAAATGACACCCAAATTGGAAAAGAATTTTGGATAATATAAATAGGGAAGAAAGAAGGTACAATTTTACAACAATAATATTAATATAAATATTGCATGATAATGAAAATTCATGCTTCTTAACCATTAAGATAATGGATGTCTGTAATTAGAAATCCGTTATACACTTATCGGTTAAAATCTTGGATTTCTTTGTCAACCCTTCAACGTCAAAATTACAAGTAATTTTCAAATCTTTCTTCATATTTTTAACCCAACTCTTAATCTCCATTTTCACATAAATCATCAAAGTCATTATTATTGGCTTCTTCTCATCTTCAAGACTTTTAATAAAATCACCAGGCAATTTCCCATTAGAACCAACATAATCAAGATTAAAATGAACATTATTAGAAACCTCAGCTTTTTGTGAAATTGATGGATATTTCCCTTGTCCAATATCATGTTTCTTGAAAATAAGAGTAGCTTTCCCTTCTTTCCCTTCACCAAATGATACATCCATTCTTTCATTTATATTTTTCACTTTCAGATCAATCTCGAACCTTGAATGTTGATTCTTTTGGCCATGACCATGACTAATAGGGTCCGTAACATTCTTGAGATCGATACCCACAATAGAAAAATTAGGACATTTAGGGATGTACAACATGTGAATAACCGAAATTATAACACCAATAATGATACCAAATATAAGTAACCCTAATAGGATCCAACAACAACATCCAAATTTCCTCTTGCTTTGATAATTATTATTATTAGGTTTACGATGACCTTCCACGATTTTTGCATTTTCTGGTGGTGGTACACGATAAACTTGATCTCGTGGGATTTGGACAATGTAGGTGTCCGATGATCGGTCTAGTGGGAGACCTAGCCGGAGCGATGTGGCCGAAGAAAATTTATTGTTATTGTTATTGTTATTGTTGTTGTTTCCGGCAGGTGATAAAATCCGCTCCTCCATGCGAGACCGAGGAGCGGTGGATGTAATAGGAATTAGGGAACAGAAAGGTTTGTGACAATATAGGAATAATTTATGGTTATTTGCATGGGGATAAGGAGCTGGCCATTGGGATAGAAGGTTTGATTGAGATTTGAGAGAATTGTTGTTTCTTTATCTTAGAGTCTTTGAAAACAAACGAAAATATAAGTACTCCGTATAAACAGGGCGGAGCTAGAATGTCGATTAGGGGTTAGGCCGAACCCATTCGTATTAGTTTAAATTTTATATTTATCTTAAAAATTTATAAAATATATAAAATTTTAATTTAAAACTCAATAAGTTAGAATAACAAATTCATAAATTTTAAATCTCCTCATATTTCTTTTCTGAATTTCTTTTTTACTATAGTCAGCAGTGACTCATATGATTTTACTGCTACCTTTTTTCTTTCTGTGGGATGTATCCACTGTTGAGGTAAATGGTAATGTTTCACATTCTCCTATTATCTTTTTAAATTAGTATTAGGATTCGCGTGATATGCGGATAATTTAATAAAATATTAATATTATAAAATTATGACTTAATATATCATATTATTTAATAAATATTAGTTGTACATTATAAAGTAATCAATAAATTGTTTGTTCCTTCTTTTTTTATTATTACATAAGCAAGTTGTCACGACCCCAAATCCTAACAGGCCGTGATGGCGCCTATCGTGGAACTAGGCTAGCCAACCATCACATTGCTACGCTTTTTTTCAATTAAAATAGTTCACAATTAAATAATAAGCAAGCAACCACATCATAATTTATAGAAATTTCCCAATAATAGTCTAACAACCTCCCAAGAACTGGAGTCAATAGTCACGAGCATCTAAGAATAAATAAATCTAACTCTGCTAAAACTATAACATATGTCTCTGAATCAAATGCTAAACTAAATAAGGAAGGGAAATAGAGAAGCTGTGGACGCTGAACAGCTACCTCGAAATCCCGTGAAAGCTGCTAACGAACTTGCGTCAGCTACTGCTGCGAGTTCGTACCTGGATTTGTGCACAGAGGCACAGGGAGTCTTTATGAGTATGCCAACTCAGTAGTAATGAAAATAAATCACAGTCTGAGTAATATAAA